>CM031705.1:17002805-17055305 GCA_018466805.1 Hippocampus abdominalis | reverse complement strand
ATAGCGTTCCATTGTGAACAGACGTGTTCAATAAAGATTTTTTTTCAAAAAGATTGTGGTTTCGGTTTTCGAACAAATCGGTTTTCGGACAGCCTTCTGGAACGGATTATGGTCGAAAACCGAGGTATGACTGTACTTATCTCTTGAAATGTTATTGACTTTTTTCAGTTTTTAATGTGTTTTTTTAAATGTCTTGAATTTGTCCCCAAAAAAAATTATATTATATATATTTATTTTTCACTCATGAAGGGTTCAGTGAATGTGCATATTAACTGGTTGGGTTCGGTACATCTAAAAAGTTGAAGAACCGCTGATCTAAAGGTATTAAAACACTTTTTCTTTCAGTGTTAGAACCAAAAATCTGATTGCAATCGTAGAAAATACTTTGCGCGTTGTCTCTTAGGCTCGTTAAACAATCAGCCAGTTCACACTTTTCGTCGGACCGCGTGTGGTGTGAGCCGATCCTCTCACCGGAGCACACATTAAAAACCGCGTTCCACCGCCGCCGATCTAGAATCCAGTCCTCCATTTCCGTCCCTGAACTAGCGTCAGGGTTTGGCAGGATTCGGGAATTTAGTGTGGAAAAAGTCCAATACTCTACTCCTCCCCCCCCCCTAGAAGAGCCTGCATGCAAATTCTCTCCGCGGCTCCAAATTTAGATGCAGACTCCCGGCACGGCGCGTACGTCATTAAAAGGTCATTAAAACAAGTTGGGCGCTTTTGGAATCTTAATAGCTTGGTGTGACTCCCCATCTGGTGTGAGTTTGCATTGAAGTGAAGACAATACAGTGAAGCTTTGAAACCCTCAAGCGGGGTACACATGGAGATTGGGTGGCGGGTGGGTGGGTGGGGGGGGGACTCACTTGAGAACCCCCCCCCCACGCCTCCGACTAATCGCCCAGAATCTTCTTTTATAGACATCCAGTTAAGCGGAAGAGAAAATGAGCAAATTAGCCCCGGTTGTCGGCATGTGCTCACTTTGCTTCATTAGCCAGTAAGTCGTAAACGTCGAACAGGTTCCACCTTTACGATGATCGTTTTCTTAACAGCCTGGGCGGCTAAAAACAAATCCCACTGGATATTTGCGCAAGATCATCTTTTTCGAAGACTCATCCGATAACCGAGCCTTTTGTTGACTTGGATCTCAAAGGGGGCGGAAAATGCGCAAATTTGGCCCAAATTTGTGTACACTGCTTTCGACGTGCAAATTTTTGGACCGGATTTGGAATCATTTGTTGAGCAGCAAGTATGAGGAAGCGGCGAGTACTTTTTGTCACGTGTTCCGCAGTGTCTGACTTGAAAGGGGTTGGTCATACTAAGCATGCTTCTGAGGAATAGCACCCTCGACGCATTGGAAGGCTTGGCGAATGCGGGAGCAGCTGGGGTGCGTGTAAACAGATACGCAGGTGGAGGAAAAAAAAAGGCACAGCCAAGTCGAACCCGACACACCTTTTGCATTCAGTGGCAGGAGGGTGTGAGGAGTGTGTGGTATGGGCTGAGCTGAGCTGAGAGAGCGAGAGAGAACGAGAGAGAGCAGTTCTTCCTTTGTCTACCTGTCGGCGCGCCTTCAATTATTGATCTTGGATCCCATCCCTTGACTCTTATTTCGCTGACTTAATTGGTCGCTTGATGTGTTGCCGCAAACCGCCGTCGGCAAATTTGTGCCGACGCTACGGCATCGGCGTCGGGGGGGGGGAAGTCGCAACGGCGACACTCTGCGGTCGTCGTTTCGATTTTCGGTTCAGCTTCGAAGAGACACAGCTGATTCTGGGAACTCTGTGCGCCTTTGGGTTTGGTTTGAAATGAAGCGAAAGATAAGCGAAAGGCTTAAAATTTCACAAACAGTCAAACCTCGGTTTTTCGAACGTCTCGGTTCTCGACCAATTCGGTTTTCGACCAAAAATGTAGTTAAAGATGACTCTATTCCTGGTTCTAATATCGCGCAGTGTCACTTTTTCCCCCAAAGGCTCAAATGCGCGGCCCCCGGCATCAGGACACATGATCTCAGAAAACGACGACAAGGACAGGACGAGCTTTGTTGGAACCCAATCAACTTTTCTCTTCATCAGCTTCCTCCATCATTTCCTTCCACTCTCTATCTCCTCTCCACTCATGAAAAAAAAAAAAAAAAAAAAAGTGCAAGTGAGCGAACGAGCGAGTGAGTGGGCGTCGGCCAGTGTGTGAGGGGAAAGTTATTTGCTGACATTTCGCCCGAGCGTGTCGAAATCGCCCCTGCAGCTTTATCGGGAATAGCGACGCGTCAGCTTTGTTTGCTCTCTGAGTAAACACAACCGCTGCTACGTCTCATTCATGCTACTGACTGTACAGGTGGTATTTTCTTTTTTTTTTTTTCCATTCACATTGTCATACAAAGTGTCAACTATCAAACACGAGGGTGTCAATAAATAAATAAAACCATCAGACGTGATCATAAAACTGTCCCTCCGTCCATTTTATACGTTGCGCGCCCGCGTTACGATCGCCGTTAATCTGTAGCCTATCCCGAAAGATTTTGAGAGAAAGAGTACACCCTGGAATGGTCGCGCCGCACTTACAGTAGACAATTATTCGCCGTTGCATTCACGTGTATGGACGATTTAGAGCACAGGTGTCAAAGTCGGAAATCTCCGAACCCTGAGACACGCTTGGTAACCACGAGCGCGTCCGGTAACGTCGCCCCTGTCGGATCGGAACTCCTTTGTAAACCGAGGCCCGGTTTGGAATGAGTCCAAAAACGGCGCTAAAACAAATCAAGTGTTCATCACGGACAAGAAATGGAAGGTTGTCGACTTGCCAAGTCAATCCCCAGACTCCGATCTCACAGAGAATGCAGTTTTCCTCACGAAGCTAAAAATAAAAATAAAATAAATTCAAGCTGCTCAGTGCTCACCCTTGGAAGACCCCCGCTAGTCTGTGAGCAAGCTTCTCACCGGTTGTTTTCATGCTAGCCCTTAGCTATGACGCTATTTACCGTACATCGGTATCTTAAAACTCACCCATGGAAAAAAAGCAAAACTTCGTAAGAGTGACGTAGCCGAGTTCGTGTTCGTGTCCCGACTCTGTCAGACTTGGTCTTCTGGCGAGCCTCTCCGGTCGCTTCCATGCTAGCTGTTAGCCGTTAGCCGCTATCGCATGCCCCCCCAGTCGTCCGTCTCTGCCGTTTTTACAGAGCAACGACCTGGAAGGAAAGCCGGAAAAGACAACATTTTCTATCTCTGTCCTGAGTATTACGACGCTTCCATGGCCTGAGGCCGTTCGTTCTTGTTTTCCAAGCCAGTATTGAATGTGTGAATTTCATTCCGCGGCATCTGTTATTGATCAGACTGGATGGTGGAGTTGAGCCCCCCCCCCCCGCGGGCTTTTTTTTTTTTTCGTGCCAACTGTGCCGACTGTCTGTCTAGGCTCCTTTCTGTGCTTCCGCTCATGTTTGTTTATTTCCGACTTTGCTCATTTTCTGACAGTAAAAATGGTGCCCATCAGGGGTTGTTGTGTGTATTCGATCACATTTGGCACAGCAACGTAGAATTACCGTAATTTCCGGACTATAAGCCGCGACTTTTGTCACACGCTTTCAACTCTGCGGCTTATTTAATGAAGCGGCCTATATAAAGACTTTTTTTAACGGCCGCCTGTGTACCGTATCTCATGTAACAATATGGGCGCCTGCGGCTTATACACAGGTGCGGCTTATGTGTGTACAAAATTTTTTTTTTTTCCTTTAAAAATGTAGTTGTGCGGCTTATAATCAGGTGCGCTCCATAGTCCAGAAATTACGGTACTCCATATTGAACACCTCATGAGGTTTGCTCGCAAACGGTGCCAAAATTTGACCTCAAAACAAAACGTTACGTTATGCGTAAAATACACGGGCGTTCATTCAACACAGTGATGGGAATTTCTCAGTAGCGCGGCTTCAGTAGTCATGAGTCAGCTGGAGCTCGCCGTTTTGTTCCTGAGCAAGCATTTTTTTTTTTTCTCTCCCCACTGCTGACCGTCACCTGACTCAGCCACAAGCTGCTGCTCCACAAAGGAGGCTTTCAACGCGCTTACTGTATTTTGTGCACTACATTCGAGACTGTGATGTACGCATCATCCTCGCGTCACCTCAACGCCAACGCTATCTAAATGATTGGATCGACGCTGCGGGAGGTCCCGCAGTTTTATTGCCTCTTGTGGCACAACCTACATGTTGCTTGAAGTGGTTCGCCGATGAGAGAGGACCGCGGCCAAGTCTCCAACGACCAATGTTGAAATTGTAATGCCCGCGATGACATCACGTATGATGTCACTCCCATTGGCTGACGGAGTTTTTATTTGAATGTAAACAAACTGCAGCGTTTCATCCACTGGCGTGTAACATACATCAGAAGGAATAGTTCAAACCTCCTAAACCACAAGTGTCAAACCCAAGGCCTGGGGGGGGGCAGATGTGGCCCGCCGCATCACTTTAAGTGGCCCGCGAAAGCAAATCAAAGATGACAACTTCCATGATGTTTGCTAAAATCTGTACCAAATTTTCATATGTAATAAATCAGTGACAAATTGTCAGCATTTTCTTGTCACCAAACCCCTCATTAAAGTTACTGAAACAATAATTTAGTAAAACATTATTATTGACTAATATATATATTTTTTTTTTAAAAGGTTGAAAAGTACAAATAAAGGACAAAGTTAGTGGAGCTGGCGTAATATCAATGCCTATTTAATAGACAAGGATCTGTTGTCTCAATTTAGGAGGTCAAGTCTTTAGACTTTTGTCCAAATAGTGTACAGTCCATCTATCCCCCCCCCCCCCCCCCCCCCCCCCCCCCCCCATGAAGGGAGGGCCAGGAGAACTTCTGGGCAACTGCCAAACGGGCTACCAAAGGGTCATCATTCACCCCCCCCCCCCCGTCTCTTGTCTCCTTCCTTTCAAGCTCAACAGAGGACACACAAACACACATGCATTTTTGGTGTGTGTGTGTGTGTGTGGGTGTCCTAGGCAACGGTGAGGAAGTGTATTTCCCTGCGGCTCGTAAGCGTGATGGAGTGCGTCAGTCTCTCAGGTGCAGCATCCATTGACGCAGACACTTTTCGTGCAAATGTGCCAAATCAGCACAATCTTGCCATTAGGCTTATACATCTCCTTGGCTGCGGTAATTGTGCCGCATGAGCCAACAGACTGACAACCAAGGGCCCGCTTTTGTGAGCGGCGCACCGCGGTATATTTACCGTCGCCTCGCTCGAATGCATCTTCATACGTGTGGAACAGGACCGATCAACGCGCGCAAACGGCTAGGCGCCCCCCCCCCCCCTCGTCGATTGGGGAAAACAAAAAAAAAAAAAAAGGCAGCGGCGTGCGTGGTATGGTGAGGCGGTTGCCGCGGCAACCGCAAAAGCCTCTCTGGTCTCAAGGGTACGTGGCATCTGAAAATATGTGTCTGAGCATCCGACCGGCGCCGGCGAGCTTCTCATCGAGTCACCAACACGTCGACTGTATTCGGTACACACCACAATTTTATAATAATAATAATAATAATACATTTTATTTATAAGTGCCTTTCAAGACACCAATTTTTGCACATCTAAAGTGTACGATTGGGCCAAATTGTAGAATTTTTTAATTCTCCCTTTTGATCGGGATAACAAACATTTTTTTTGTTTTTGTTTTTTATCACGGGCTACATCGCCGTTATGGTTTCTCTTGGAAGGCCATATGGACGATGAATCCTTCTCAATCTATGATCACCTTTTCACATATAAACAAGATACAGTGAAACTCCTCTACAACGAAATCATGTTTGCAGCAATTTTTCACAACAGGGGGTTTTTCACTGCGGCAAATTTGATCTCAAATACACACACACACACACACAAACGTATGTGTACAGGGGGCAGGAAAGTGGGAATGGTGTTTTTTTGTGAAGATTTTTTCACACTAGGGGGTATTTTCGCCCATGTAGGTTTCATTGTAGAGGAGTTTTACTGTAACGTATAAAACGGTTTGCAAATCAGAAGCCAGTAAAAAAATGGTTTGTTCTCTCGCTTTTCAATTCATTTTAAAAGTGGGATTGGGAACAACAACGCTCGCAGTGTCTCATTGTTATTAAAAGTCATAGAGACAATTTGTCGTTTGTGGTATTGAAGAGATGCTGCGGTGGGGTGGGGGCGACTTCCACATTTTGCAAATCTGAAAAGTTGCTCAATAAACATATGGAAAATATTTCAACCGAGAGTTTTCATTTTCCCTTTTTACTGAAAATGAATATCCGCCCACAAATATCGGTTATCGGCCTTTTTTGCGTCGGTATTGACCCTGGAAAAAAAATATCTATCGGGCTGTCCCCCACCGCACTAAGCGTGAAATTCCAGCCGTACTGTTGAAAACCAACTTCCCGTGTGTCACCCTCTGCCAGCAACATCTGACTTCCTTTCCGAGGCCTGTTTAACCGCTCCGACACTACAGCTGGCGGGAGTGCAGTCGGAATTTTTTTAAATTTTTTTTTTTAAAGCAAGCATGATTAATGAAAGGAGGAGTGGAGCAGTTTTGAAATCAGCTCACAAGTTCTGTGCTTTCACAGAGCTGCACTTCCACCCTAAAAACGTCCACATTCGCACCATGGTGGCTTACTTTTTTTTTTTTTTTTTGCTGTGTTGGCGTCCGTGACGCTCACTCAAGTGGATGTCGAGCACATGCTACGGCGTGCTTCTTAACTTTCTGGCAGGCCTTGCATTTTGGGAGGTGGCGATCAAGACGGAGAAAGCCGGCTCACGTATGAGCAGGCCACATGTTGTGTTTTCCCTTTTCTCGCCCTTACGAAACAAGTGAGGCCAGAGTGCTTCTGAATTTGTTGATGAATGGTAAACCGCACACATAAACAATATTAGACATATGAAAAAAAATATTTGAAAATACAAAAAGAATATTTTTTTTTTTAACCAGAATTTACAAGGGCAATACCAACCCATCAGAAACTTCAACTCATTTTTATCGCTAAGCCGTTTCATCACAAATTTCGAGTGGCTTTTCTCCGGGGGCCGGAGGAACCACAGAGGCGGGCGGCTTACACGGACCGGCCGAGCTCAGCTGCGCTCCTGCGGCTTCTCCGCGGCATCTCGGTTGGAAACACGGAAGCCTGATGTTTGTTCTCGGGTTGTAATTAAACCTCGAGGATCATAAAGAGACTTTCTTGCCGGGCTGTTTGCTGCTCCCGCCTCAACACTTGTGCCAGCCCCAGCTGTGATTCAGTATTCCTCAATGTTTTCCCTCAGAGTGCCCTGCGATGCCAGAAAAAAAATCCTTGGATCGCTGCGCCTACTGTGTGTGTACAGTACACAACTGAAGTGTACTGTAGATTTATGGAGCATGGTCGCTTTGCAGGGCAAAACCAACCCCCCCTGCCCAAAAAAAAAGCCCAAAACACTGATGTGAGTCCAGTAGAATGCAGTTCTGCGGATATTTTTCGGGGTCAGTCGAAGACCTTGCCTCGAGGGGGGAGGGCGGGGTTGTGCTACATAACTCACAGCCATATATATTCTTTATCCCATGCGAAGAAAGACTAGAGTTACTGCTGTGCTAAAAAAAAACAATAATTCCCCAAGATGGCGCCCGAGTAGGCAGCCGTCGGCAAGTGTTCTTCAAGAGCCTTGCGTTTTTTTGTTGTTTTTGTCTTTTGGTTTGTCACATGGTGTTGATGTGTATTGTTTTCAGCCATTTTTGGCCACGACATTCGTCAAAGAAGAAGAATCTGTGCTTGGTGGTTGAGCCTTGTCTGCAGCACATGTGTGCCAGCAGTGATTTTGATTGGGAGGAACGTCAGCGCCATTTGACTGTCGTTGCTGGACAAGCCCCGCTTTGTTCAGCGGATAGGTCGGTGCTGTTGAACAGTCTGCGGCTGGATGAATGCCTGGCTTGAGGAGCCGACGATGAGACGAAAGGAGCGTCAGCGTGAAGCGCCGACGCATATGTGGAAATGGGAGTCGCGGCTTGGAATTGAAGCGGATTTACATGGGACGGGAGATGAGAGCCAATCTCTTTTCGTTAATGGACGGCTGCAGCGTCTTGTTGCTTTTAAACTTAGCTTGGAGCAGACGTGTGCACATTTTGTTCCTGATTATAAAGTGTCCTTGGGTGTCTTGAAAGGCGCTTATAAAAAAAAAAAAAAATTATTATTATTATTTTGAGCATGACGTTTTTGATCCACTGGTGAAAAGTACACTTTGATTCGCTCCCCTTTCATCTATAACTGCTTCAAACAACAAAGTGTATGCAGGAAAAGTGGTGCACGACTGTCTGTTTCTTACGTGTTGTGTTGAATTATTTTGTCACCTTATGTTAACTGTTCTTTTGATGGCGGCGCGGGCACCCGCAACGGCTCCTCTTGTTGTCTTTTTGTCTGTTTGAGACAGACCCCCCCCCCCCCCCCCGTACAGCCAAATGTGTGTTACTAATTAACTAACAAACTGAGGTACCCTTTTGAAAATTATGAATTGGTGTTTCTGCATATTTATCAGTTCCTTTTTATCATTTCCTCCTTAGACCTTCACGGCTTGGTGCAACTCTCACTTGAGAAAAGCCGGCACGCAGATCGAAAACATCGAAGAGGACTTTCGAGACGGTCTGAAACTCATGCTCCTGCTGGAGGTCATCTCAGGTAAAACGAATGCCTGATGTGGCAAAAGTGCTTGCACTACTTCAGTAGACTTACAGATTAAAAAAAAACAAAAAACAAAAGGCTCCGCTAAATGTAGAAGTATTGATTCAACTCCTTTCATTAAATCACTGAGCCATTTGGTACCCAGGCGCAAAAAAAAAAAAAAAGAAAGGAAATGATTACTTCCCATCAATGACTCCGCCTGGACTTTCCCCAATCCAGGGGAACGTCTGGCCAAACCCGAGCGTGGCAAGATGAAGGTGCATAAGATCTCCAACGTGAACAAAGCACTGGACTTCATCGCCGGCAAAGGAGTCAAGCTGGTGTCCATCGGCGCCGAGGGTGAGTGGCGCCACGCCCCACCCCCCACCCCCGAGACTTTAGCCGTCAAGAAGAGCTCAAACTTTTGACCACAAGCACCGCCTAAAAGAAGATTTATAAGACGCACAGTCATGACAAGCAGTTAAATACTGTAACTAGCAGGGCCGAACTCTTAATTGCATTTGGATAGACTTCGCAATGTAGTCAAATGCAATTTTCAAATCGCCAAGGCTGCAATTTGGAAACAAAAAAAAAATCATTTGGGTGCGTCGCTAGGCTTAAACATAATTTTGGGTTAATATGTGGAACAACATCATTGATTTAGAATCAATCTCCTATTTTATTGGCTCCACTTTGTTTCCTCGATGAAGCATCGCCCACTGTGCTTGCACAGGACAAAAGCGGTTAATTCCCCCCCCAACCGACGTCAGTTTCCATTAGAGGTGATTTACAGGACTGATTGATTATGCGTGAAAGATATGCGGTGCAACAATTTGATCAGATTTGTTACGGAGGCGCCGAGCCAGACCGACATTCCAGACGGATTATGTGCCTGGAGTCACTCGTCCGTATATCTCATCAGGGAGCTGCTTGGGATTTTAGTGGGTGGGTTGTTGCCCTTTCAAATGGCATTAACAGGATTGATCGATCGCGTCGTGTGTCAACTCCAACTGCCGACTGTTTTTAACCCTCGTCATGCCACATCTGCGCGTCCATCTTGTATTTTGGCCGTCACGGTGCAAGCGGCTCCTGAGCCGCTTGATCTTGATTGGATTACAGCGATTTATTGAAGGCGGCCAACCTGTTGGAAACGGATTTTCATTGCGGGTAACTCAACACACCAGAGAGGACCCGATAGGACCACTCCATTCACACGATGCTCATCATCATCATCATCAATGACTTGTGCAGCAAAAAAAAAATAAAAATTGAAATGAATCAAACATTAAGACGGGGTTCCCACGGGTCCTTAAAGTTAATAAAAATCCATAAAAAAGGAAATTGTAAAATTATGTTCTTAATTTTCAGGGCAAGCTTCTAAAATCCATAAAAATCCATAAAAATGTATTTTTATTCAAAAATTGTTTTATATTTTCTAAATGTACATTTTTCTTCATGTATTTTGAGAATGAATTCAAGTTGTTTTCATTGAGATAAAAATTGGACATACAGTATGTCAAATAAAGGGTTAGCTGATTGCCCCTAAAAATAAAGATGTGCTCTTCCTTGAGCAGCAATGATTTGAACACCAGCTCAGTGATATGTGGCTTTCTGTTCAGCCCGCATATTGCTGAGCGGGCATTAAATCCACCGTGAATCCCGTACTGAATGGAGAAAAAGTCCTTAAAAAAATTGCAAAATTAGCCCTCAAAAGTCCTTCAAAGGTCCATAAATCAAAAAGCAAGTGGAAGAGTAGGAACCCTGTAGGAGTAACAGCTGTCTTTCTAGCCTGCTCAAAAAAACATTTTTTTGCCGTTTTCTTTCAATAAGTTCACTCTATAACCATTGCACTTCATAAAAACAAACTGATTGCATAATTTTTTTTTTTAATGGAAAGCATGAAACCATTTTTGTCACACTTTTTGCTGCACTGCTCCCACTGCTTTTCATGCCATGGCCACCCGGGGGCAGTATAATACAGACATGGACTCTAATGTACATAGTCTCCTCAATTTTTAGGAAGCTGTAGTCATGTTAGTCATTCTTCGCAGAGGATAAAGCATATATCTCTGGCGTCGGGTGGAAACCTCCTATGTCACAATTTGTTAAATATCATATTTTTCAGTAATTCTATACTATTGGTCCTAATACATAATGCCGGTACACGTATTCCGTTGTTTAGTCCCCAAGCCAGGTAATAAGTAACAGTGGATGTGAATGACAAAACTGTTCGTAAATTGATACAACTGTATTTATTATCCAAAATATTTTTTACAACTATATTTTTAAGTTTGACAATTCTTGCCAGAGTTGACCTTTTAAGTCACTTCCCCCCCCCCCCCTCTCTGTACAGAAATTGTCGATGGCAATGCCAAGATGACACTGGGAATGATCTGGACCATCATCCTCCGCTTTGCCATCCAAGACATTTCCGTAGAAGGTTATTAGTATGAATGTTCAAGTGATTGATTCCCAATCACCTCTGCGATTAGTCTGCAAGTAAAAAGTACCGTAAGTATTCGTCATCCCGAGTGATCCCGCTGTCTTCCTCTCGACCTCAGAGACGTCCGCCAAGGAGGGCCTCCTGCTTTGGTGCCAGCGGAAAACGGCGCCTTACAAGAATGTCAACATTCAGAACTTTCACATCAGGTGACAAACTTTTTTTTTTTTACCCCCCATATGTGCCTCTGAGAATGAAAAATAAATTAAAAAATTAAACTCATGCCTGGTTTGGCAAGGAAACACTGACGGCAAGTTCAGATTTACTCCGCGCTTTTTCAAACTTTCCTTTTGGATGTTTTCTTTGGGCAACGCTACCCATTAGCCACCTCGAGGGTAAGGTTGCTAAGCAAACAAACTCGCCTTACTGACAGCGCAAACACTCACACGCCATTTAAAAGGCAACAATTCATAACGTTTTGACAGCGCGCGAGTGACTTCATCGTCTAATTATCTTTCTCTTGGCTGTGCGCTTCAAGTTTTTACAAAGCGTGCTTTTTTTTTTTGCCTGGATTTGATGAGAAATTGAACTGTAACTAACCCGGGGGGATGAGATGAATATCACATGACGCAAATAGATAAGCAGTGTAAGCGATAACGCTGTCGACCTGGAAGAAGGCTCTAAAATATCAAAAAAGGATAGAGAGTACAGTACTGTACTGTATGCTTGTTTTGCCGGACTCTTGAATCATTGATACCCGTGGATGAAAGGGGAGAAGAAGAAAGGTGGGGGTGAAATCATATCAGCGTGAGGGGTCCGACATGGGGAGGTGGGGGGGAGCCCAGACCCTTTGATGTGGTCTCTGTGACACATGAGATGTGAGGCAGAAGAACAAAACACTAGCTTCTTTTTTTTTTTCCTTCTTTTTATCTTTGAACCACAGCTTGCTGATCCAAAGCGGTCAGTCGGCTCAATGATGGTTTCATTGTATTCCGTCAAACGTTGTCTTCTTCATTTTGGGCGAATATTTTTGATTTGTTGTAACATGATGTCTCCTTTTCTCTCGTTGGTTTTCAGCTGGAAAGATGGTTTGGGCTTCTGTGCGCTCATTCATCGACACCGTCCAGAGCTCATCGACTACGGGAAACTACGCAAGGTGAGCGGACGCGCGACACAACCGCAATGTCACTTGGCGGAGCACTGACCTCCGCCAAGGTCGAACTGCCACTCGCTGTTAGACGATCGGAATTTATATTATAAGGCGTAGTGTCAGTTCCTGCGTCAATATCTGAATTCAACACATACACAAGGCGCATTGTATGATCGGACGTTTCTGTCCATTGCCATGGCAACCAAGCATGACATTGAAAGCTGACTTCTCGCGCACCCTGTTGAGCGTAGCGCTCATTCCCCTCTTCTCTTCTGTGTGGTTCATGAGGATCTCGAAAAGTGAGCGGCACCTCATCCATGTTGGTGATTGTTGTCGTTCAAAATGCAAAGTGTGCTTTGTCCCTCATCACTTGCCGTACCCCATTCGGGTAAACGAGGAATATGGGGGTGAGTTGAGAGAAAAGTCGGTCATGGAAAACAAATAAGAGCGGCAGAATAAAGGATTAAAACGTCCAAGAAAGCATTTTTATTTCATGTAAGGCAAAACATGACACTTTTTACTGCAGTAGGAGCGGAAGATGGTCATCTTTTTCTTGTAATCCGCCGGATGTTGCTGCGCCACGGTCGAGCACGAGGGATTCGATAATCTTGGATTCTTTCGCGGTCCCCCGTTTTTAACGTCCGCGTGCCGTCCTCAGTTAGGTCCGCCTTTCCTCTACATAAACGGTCAGTCAGTCAAGCCGACCCCTCATCGAAGACACACGACAGCAGTCGCAAATTTTGGAACTCATACACAAGGCGACCCGGATTATTAGGCACCCCGTCCGATTTGGGGAGAAAATTGAAGACTTTTTAAGTGCGCCTTATGGTCGTGAAAATACGGTACTTCCTGGTTCAAGAAAGACAGACTTGGGCAGTACTTTGAATCAGAGGTTTGGGGGAGGGCGGGCCGAAATCGCATGTTTCAAACGTTGTCTTTTTCTGTCGTCAGGACGACCCTATGACCAACCTGAACACAGCCTTTGACGTGGCCGAGAAGTACCTGGATATTCCCAAGATGTTGGACGCAGAAGGTGAAAAAAAAAAGAATTATTCAATTCACCACACATGAACATATTAGAGCTTAGCATCACAAGTAGCTTCAAACTGACGTCCTCACTGGAAATCACGTAAATCCCTCTTTAGCTCCCTAATTGAAAAAAAGTGTGAGATGGTAATGTCGTATTTAGGCTAATTTACATAATCCCACTCCCACACCGAATTTCTCCTTCCAATGCTTTGCCAGCTAGGGTGGGCTAAGGGTCGCCATTTTCAACGTCAACGTCAAAGCCAAAAGCTCAGTGAAGCTCCAACGTGCACAGTTTATTTTCTGATCAACAGCACGTCGTCAATTGTTGAGCTAAATTGTCAAAGTGGTTTATTTATTTTGATTGACTGATAAAGCAAAATTACAAATAGAGGTCATGGATTTTTTCTGTTCCACAACATTAAAATGTATTACCGTGAAACTCCTCTACAACGAAATCATGTTTGCAGCAAGAAATTTTTCACAACATGGGGTTTTTCACTGTAGCAAATTTGAAACGGGTTGAAGTGGGAATGGTGTTAATGCATGAAGATTTTTTCACACTAGGGGGTATTTTCACCCATGTAGATTTCGTTGTAGAGGAGTTTCACTGTATTCTCAAATGGAGTGTTAACTTAATTTACATTTTCAATTAAAATATGATTTATTTGTTTTCGTGTATTTGACTATAATTATGAATTCTGGGTCCCGGACTTGAAATTATTGAATTATTACAAAATTGACTGTTAATATATCGTTCACTTATTGACAATTATTTTACGCATTTTTGTTTCGATCAAAATGTAATTATAAATTGATATTCTTGTCACACAGCTTCATTGATATAGTTATATAAATATATATATTTTTTGTATTGGCAAAAATGTGGCATTTGAAGATGTGTTGTTCTGAATGGATTAATTTTGTTACATTTAAATTTGCTGTATTTGAACATGACACACGACTGCCTTTAGAAGAAAAAAAAAAGCTAATTTTAACGAGGCATAAAAAAAGAGGGCGTAAAAATTTATTTTCGCGATTTGGACATGTGGGAGCCGTTTTAAATTGAGGGGGAAAGCATCAAAGTGTTTTCTCTATACAGTTTCTGAGCGTGCTGTTTTTTTTTTTTTTTGGTGACTATTTAACAAATCAAATCCTCCCTTCCAAGCACATCTGGACTTGTTGATGTGAGGCGATGATGCTGAGCTCAACCTCCTCAATGACGAGTCCCCTCCTCCTCCACCACACCTTCTCTCTATCCCCCCCCCCATATCCCCTTCTTCTCCCCCTTTTCCACCTCCCCGCAGACATTGTGGGCACTGCCCGTCCGGACGAGAAGGCCATCATGACCTACGTGTCTAGCTTCTACCACGCCTTCTCGGGCGCCCAGAAGGTACCCGTGGATGCAGCGTCTCCTTCCTCCTTCCTCCTCCTCCTCCTCCTTCTCCTCCTCCACACCCACTCATCCTCACCTTGTCTTTTTTTACCCCTCAGGTGTTATCCTAACACTTTCTCTCTGCAGTGCACAAGCTTCCCTGCAGGGGTCACACTCACTCTGCATGTTTTCAAAATGCATGATGGATTCATGGGATTTTTCTCTGAAGCTCTGGTCTCCCCCCCCCCCCCCCCTTGCAATTTGACAGAATTTTCCCAAAATGAAAATATGTCACAGTGCAAAAGGTCTCTTCAACCTGTGTAAAGCGGAGCAAGAATTTTCAAAATGGGATGAAGCGTCCAGAGAAATTTGACTTCCTTGGTTGGGGAGGTCTTAGTCTTTGGCTGTGCATATGAGGCAAGCACTTAACCAGCTCCAAATTAATTAATTTATCCACTGGCACTCAAATCGAAGCCAAAGTAACAGTTTTAGAGGTTTGAATCAATTGTACCGAAAGCTTCTGCTGAAGACAAAACAGCCAGGCAAACTGGAGACCCTTGAGATTACCCCCCCCCCCCCCCCCCCGCTGGCCCCTTTTTGTCTCTGCACACTTTTACTCTTACTCTCCTCTCCTGTCTGTGCTTTCTCCTGCTGCTCCTCTGTTCCTGCGGCCTCCTCCTCCTCCCGTTCCTGTTCCTGCGGCAGATATCATTAGCACCTTGAGGCCAGACGAGAAGGCCGTCATGACTTACGTGTCGTGTTACTACCACGCCTTCTCGGGCAAGCAGAAGGTGAGCAGCTGAAACACTCCAAACACTGCCAAATCGCCTTCGATAAAGTGACGCGGCCATCGCCGCCTTTCATTTAAAACGGTGAGAAATCAAAACGAACTGCAGATTTTGGGATAATCTCATTGGATAAAACTGTGGACACAAATGCAGGCCCTGGACAAAGCTGTGCAGTCGTCCGCATAGTCACAGTAAAGCACTCAAACCGTTTACAATAATCAAAGTGAACCTTGGATTTAAAAAGAAAAAAGAATGAAACTACTAATATTACCCTAGCTTACTGAGTCATGCTATAGTTGTGAAGCTATTCTTCCTCGTTGACGTCCGCATGACTATTTTATACTTCCTCCCGTTGGCCAAGGCAGGCTCGCCTGAAGGAGTAGCCCAATGAATTGTATTGAAGCATTAAATCATGATGCTCGAACTCTTTAATTATTTGCATTCTATTTAATTACATTCTGTTTTATTCATTAACATTAGAGAATGCTATTTTATTCATTCAGTAACACATTACAAATGACGCTGGTCACCGAATCAATTAAACTTGCATCTCAAGCCATCACTGTTTTTGCAGTGCTACTCAACTATGGCGCATAGCAGACGTTAGAAGCTGCCAGGGTATTTTCTAAACAAGGGCGCTTTTCCTTCTAAGGAGTCATGGTGCCTAAATCTAAATGTGAGCGGAGTGTAAATATTGATAAATATAGAACAATACGTTCCACTGCATGTCGCTTTGACTTCAGCGCCGCTCGAGCATCTTTGTTTTGTTTTTTTCGGTCTCCTTCGAGACGCCTCATCGTCGTGGCGACCGCTCCACTCCCACTATGATGCAGAGGGCATGTTCAAGGTGGCAGATGAGCGGACAGGCGGTGTAGCCATTGGTCAAAGTTGTGCTGTGTGCATACGTAGAGTCATAAAATCAGGCACACCCATGAATTATACGGAGGTTATTTTTACACTTACTCGTGTTGCTAAAAAAAACTAAAAAAAAGTGCAGTGTTAGGGGTGGAAAACTAATACACATTTTAATCAACTGTACATTTTGTGTTTATTTTTATATTTTTGTACTTGTACTTTGTAAAAAAAAATTCAAGAATAGAACTTGGGAAATTGAATTGATTATTAAAATATCTGTCAATGATATTTTCTTCCCAATTGTATTTATCACCCTAGCAAGAAGGCTTCTGCTGCCTTATAGTGACGCATGTGCCTTTCATTTTGGCTCCAATCGATCGAACAGAAATTGTCCTATTTCTATGCAGCTCTTGTCGTGGCTCTCATTGGCTTGCTTAAGTGTACCTAATGACGCGGCCAATGGAATGACATCATCCACGGGCTTTTCTTCTACTTTTGCTGCACTGTTTGGCTCCTCTGTTGGGAATTTCAAGGATGGAACCTTTTTTGGGTATTTAAAAATTTTTTTTTTAAATCATGGTGATGATGACGATGGCGTCTGGTGTCGTAGGCGGAGACGGCGGCCAACAGGATCTGCAAAGTGCTGGCCGTCAATCAAGAGAATGAGCAGCTGATGACGGACTATGAGAAGCTGGCCAGTGATGTGAGCACGCCCCGCCCCCTCTACCCCCCCCCCCCCCACACACACACACACACACACTTCCGATGTCCCCTTCCATCTCTTTGCTATCCTCTTATCAACCCCGCCACCACTCACCGCATGACTCACCCCAAACTCACCCAGGGGTGTTTGAGCTCCACAGAGGCGCTCGTAGAAATTGAGTGTGTTGGAAGTTTGTATTTTATAGTCCATCATGAAAAACGAATTCCATTATTCCCGTTTATTGTAGCAACCACTTTTTACAGCAACTTTTGGTTGGAATTCCAAAATTGTTTGTGTGCTTCAAATATACTGTAGTACCGTATTGGCCCAAATATAAGACAGTGTTTTTTGCATTGAAATAAGACTGAAAAAGTGGGGGTCGTCTTATATTCGGGGTCTAGACATTATACCCATTCACGACGCTAGATGGCGCCAGATATCCATCCATGAACCGCTTGAACTAGGGTCGCGGGGGGTGCTGGAATCCCAGCAGTCTTCGGGCAGTAGGCGGGGGACACCCTGAATTGGTTGCCAGCCAATCGCAGGGCACACAGAGACGAACAACCATCCACGCCCACACTCACACCTAGGGACAATTTAGAGTGCCCAACGAGCCTGCCATGCATGTTTTTGGAATGTGGGAGGAAACCGGAGCACCCGGAGAAAACCCACGCAAGCCCGGGGAGAACATGCAAACTCCACACAGGGAGGCCGGAGCTGGGATCGAACCTGGTACCTCTGCACTGTGAAGCCGACGTGCTAACCACTGGACTACCGGGCCGCCTGCGCCAGATATCAATGAGGCAAATGCTGAACTTGACTCCCCAGGCCAAAGCGAACCCCTGTCACCAAGAATACAAATAAAAATAGCGGTAACACGAAGAAGAAAAATAAAAAATAGTGGTAAGAAGGAAAAGAGAAGAAAATAATAGAAGAGATAACATAAAATGGAGAAACGTAGCGACAATCTGGAGAAAAGTGGGTCAAAGATCGGCCAGGTTCACCGGCAGCTGAGAAGTTATGATGTCATTTACATTTCGAAAACCAGAAGCCATTCATTTACGAATGTGATTGCACTTTAGATTTGAATGAGGCAAAATAACGTGCTTTTTCTCTCAAAATATTGTTATAATCATTGGTTTCAGATGTACTGTGATTATTTTCTGTATAAAAATTAATTTGGTGTTCAAAAAGTCTTTTTTTTTCAAACTTGAGTCTTGAAAAAGAGGCGGTCGTCTTATAATCAGGGCCGTCTTATATTCGGGCCAATGCGGTAGATTGATTGAATGGCGATAATGAAGGTGATTTCATTTATATATATTTTTTACTTTTGATTAAGCGGTCATTGTACACAAGCGGGAATGTTCCTATAAATCCCACAGCATTTGTTATTAACTCTATTCTTATTATTCCTTTATTTCACACACGCATCACATCCACTTGTCCCACTTCCTCTCATCCCGCCATCCATCCTTCATTTTACCTGCATGCATCTCAACCCTTCTTCTGTCCATACGCGCACACGCACGCTCTTTTACTTCAGCTGTTGGAGTGGATCCGCCGCACCATCCCGTGGCTGGAGAACCGCGTGCCCGAGAACACCATGCAGGCCATGCAGCAGAAGCTGGAGGACTTTCGCGACTACCGTCCGGCTGCACAAGCCGCCCAAAGTGCAGGAGAAGTGCCAGCTGGAGATCAACTTCAACACGCTGCAGACCAAGCTGAGGCTCAGCAACCGGCCCGCCTTCATGCCCTCCGAGGGCCAGATGGTGTCGGTGGGTTTCCTTTCTTTCCAAATCCTTTGTTCACACCTCAGAAAACTGCAACAGTGGGTTTTCAACTTTTTTTTTTTTTTTTTTTACATCAAGTAAAAAAAATGACCAAGATGAAAATAATGTCCAAGTAAAAGTCACACTTGGACTCTTAAGCGTTGCCACCAAAAAATGAGGCAAAGGTGCCTCAGCGAGCAATAGACGGAAGCCCGCATAGCACGACAACACATTCAGAATCACCGAGCTCGGAGACTCAAAAACCCGTCTTCCTCGCAGGACATCAACAACGCATGGGGCAACTTGGAGGGTGCCGAAAAGGGCTACGAGGAATGGCTCCTCAACGAGATCCGCCGCCTGGAGAGACTGGACCACCTGGCCGAGAAGTTCCGTCAGAAAGCGGCCATCCACGAAGGTTGGACTGAAGGTAAGAAAGTGGCAGGAGTGTAAGTGTGTGTGTGGATGTTGGGGGTAAGTAGTGAACGACGCTGGGAGCCGATATTCCTTTGCAGTGAAAAGCAAAATATTTCTCACAATTTTGAGTCAGACAGACTCAAGACACTTGGTTTGAAGTGTATTTATTAAACAGCCTTTCAGTTTTACAACATCTCAAAAAAAAAATTTTTTTTTTTTCGTTTTATCTTCGATGAGAGACATTTTTGTTTTGAAGCTCTACCAGAAAGTGCAGAGAGCTCCCAGGCCCAGCACCGAGTCTCAGAATGTTCAATGAAAACGAACGTTATGGCCCCCTGAAGTTTTCTACAGTCAATAAAGTGGTCCGAAAAAAAATCTGTATCACTGAAATGTTAATGTTTCACTTCATGTCAAACAGAAACAAAAAGTGCAGGGAGTTCCCAGGCTCTGCAGCATGTCTTAGAATTCCCTGAGGTTCACCCAGTTGACCCAGGAATAGTTGTTACGATTGCATGGCTGTCAATGCCTTATGTTCTGTGTTGTGTTATATTGCCGTATTTTGTTATTTTATTTTTTTTTGTGAAAGCGCTGTATTAATGAAGATGTATTGTTTTTAACAGCGAAACATTTTAACTCTATCAATTGTGTAGTTGCTGAAGTGCTAATTAATGACGGGAAAATTTTATTGTTGCCAGGCAGAATTTGTGATGTAATTTGCTGGTGCATAAAAGTCAGACCAACAAACAACATTTTAAGGAGACTCGTTTAACCCTCATGCAGTATTTTTAAGCGGCTGCATGAAGGGTATTACGTCCCAAAAATGTCCCTCTTCCAATGTGCAACAACTTTTTTCACTTTTAATTTTTTTTCCCTTTCAACCCCTCAAAATGTTCAGTGGGAATTGGCCAAGACATAGATATACATCCTATGCAAAATTTCAGCTTCGTGGAGTTATTTTTCACTGTTTTGTCTGTGGTGTCCATTTGTCCAACAGTCCAAAATCGTCCAAAGTGTCCGAAATGTCCAATTTTGGGATAATTACTGCATGGGGGTTAAACACATCGTCGCTAAACCGAAGCTTCTTTTCACCGCACTGCCCTCTTCTGGCTCTCCAGTGGAACTGCCGTGAGATTGTGACGGCCGTGTTTTTGTCTTCCTCCCTGCGCAGGCAAGGAGGAGATGCTGCAGCGCAAAGACTTCGAGACGGCGTCGCTGTCGGAGATCAAGGCGCTGCTGAAGAAGCACGAGGCCTTTGAGAGCGACCTGGCTGCCCATCAGGACCGGGTGGAGCAGATTGTTGCCATCGCGCAGGAGTTGAAGTAAGCCAAAAATGTCCGCTGAGATTGACGCTGGAGAGGCTACTTGTCGACCTTTTCAATACAATAAGTCATAGAAAGACTGGGAACCAAACTGGGTTTTATGGAAGACCATTTCAGTGTCACAAGAGCACACCTGTGCCACTAATACAAGCAACAACAAAAAAAAGGGAGTTAATTTACCAGGTCAAGTTAACTAGACCTGACTTTCCACCACATCTGTTGTGGAATCAACTTCGCTGTGGAAATAGAAACTATGCCTGCTGTTCGAAAAAGAGGAAAAATTCATCATCCAGGCCGCTGCAGCATGAAACGATGTGTGATGTCACGGTGAAGAAAAAAAATCAATCTCAAAAAGCTGTACCCCGTTTTTTTTTTTTTTTTGTTGCGTTCCAGTGAGCTGAATTACTACGACTCGCCAAATGTAAACAATCGCTCTCAGAGAATTTGTGACCAGTGGGATTCCCTTGGGGCTTTGACCAAGCAACGCAGTGAAGCTCTGCAGGTGAGTCCATTATATTTAAGAGCCCAAACATGCAGTCTGCTTTCATAAAGTTTCTTGAAAATTAATTCCAGAAGCCAATTTAACTTCGTACAGTGAGATTTGGCAGGCTCGTCTCTCACGACTCGTCCCTTCGAAAAAAAAAAAAGTCTCAAGAACTCGGGTCTAAAATACCTTAGCAGTCTGCCATTTTGGTTTGAAGTGGAATCATTTGTATTTATATATCCATCCATTTTCTCATCTGCTCATCTTCACGAGGGTCGCGGGCGCACTGAATGGGGCCTACCCCAGCTGCCTTCGGGCAGTAGTGAACTCCAACCAAATATTTCATGTGTTCGAATAAGCGGTTCCGAAAATGGATGCATGGGTGGTTTTGATGTTCATGACGTTATGGTCGCAGCATGACATCGAAGTTTGATGACCAGCCAGTAAATACCAAATAGAAATGGCCCGAAAATACCCGAAAAATCTCACAGTGTCGATTCCCTTCCGCTCTTTCATTGAATCTAATGCTAATCAAAACAATGATGATCTTCTACAGAAAACAGAGAAGCTTCTGGAAACCATCGATCAGTTGTACCTGGAGTTCGCAAAGAGAGCGGCTCCATTCAACAACTGGATGGAGGGTGCCATGGAGGACCTGCAGGACTCTTTCATAGTCCACACCATTGAGGAAATCCAGGTGTGGATGCAGACCAGCAGTTTTCACTGAGGTGTTTTTGCTATTATATTCTCACATTTCTTTATATGTCTGCCACAGGGACTCAGCACGGCCCACGAGCAATTCAAGGCCACGCTGCCTGAGGCGGACAAAGAGCGCCAGGCCATCCTGGGCATCCACAATGAGATCGCTAAGATCATGCAGACGTACCACGTTAACATGTCCGGCATCAACCCCTACACCACGATCAATCCTCAGGAGATCAATGCCAAGTGGGACAAGGTGATCACAAGCTGTCCTCTTTGTGACTCTGGAATACTTTGCTTCACACCTATGGATGACGTTAGCCATGAAGATTTTTGTCTCACAGCGAGTTGCTAACATTAGCGGGGATACTGAAATATTTCTTCTCACGGCATACAATGTGCAAACCTGCTTGCGGCTAACCTCGGCCACGAGGCAGAAATGTTCTCCAGTAGTCAATCTCACCCTCGCCACTCAATCTCGAATAAGTGCGAGTAGCTAACATTAGCCGTGCTACTGAAATATGTTGTCACAGTTTGTGACATGCTAGCAACTGGCAGCAGTCATTAGCCAAGACTCTAAAGTATTTTTCTCATACACAGCAGACGATGGTAGCAGTGGAAAAGAAATGTTATGTCTTACCGCTAGCACTCTGCTAGCCATATAGCCGCTAACGTTAGCAGTGACGCTAAACTGCTTTGTCTCACAGCTTAACAATGCACTGCCCTTCAGTGACACTGAAAAATATTGGCTTACAGCCAGTCATCCTGTGACTTAAGTGTGAGAAGCTTCAATAAGTCGCACAGATCATGAGCTCGTCAGCTAGCAGCTAACGTTAGCAGTGACACTGATATATTTGGGCTTCGAGTTAAAGACATGCGGTCATCTGTTGTCTGTTTAAGAGGGAGGAAATTATTGTTACACATACAGCACATTTGGCAATAAAGTTGTACGTGATACTTGATCAGCATCGATATGGAAATATTCCAACTCTCAGCCAGAAAAAAAAGAGTTTCTTGGATGCCATGTAATGAACAGAACTGCAGTCCATCATCAATCATCTGTTAATAACGTTTCCTTTCAGGTACGACAGCTGGTTCCTCAGCGTGACCAGGCCCTGATTGAGGAACACGCCCGGCAGCAGAACAACGAGCGTCTGCGTCGGCAGTTCGCCAGCCAGGCCAACGTCATTGGACCTTGGATCCAGACCAAGATGGAGGTCAGTCGAAAGGCGAGCCTGCTCAGGGATAACCTCATGTTCTCCTTCTAATATTTTGCTCCTGTCTGCGTGTGCGTGTGTGTGTGTGTGTGTGTGTGGAGTGCAGGAAATCGGCTACATCTCAATGGAACTGCACGGCACGCTGGAGGACCAGTTGGCACACCTGCGGCAGTATGAGAAGACTATAGTCAACTACATGCCCAAGATTGAGCAATTGGAGGGAGACCACCAGCTCATCCAGGCCGCGCTCATCTTTGACAATGAACACACCAACTACACTATGGAGGTAGCCAGCGAATGGTTCACAGCAGCCAAGTGGCTAACGTTAGCATTAGGAAAGCAAAACCCAAGCGATAACTTGTACCGTGCCGTGTTTTCAGCACATCCGTGTGGGCTGGGAGCAGCTGCTGACCACCATCGCCCGCACCATCAACGAGATCGAAAACCAGATCTTGACACGGGACGCAAAAGGCATCAGCCAGGAGCAGCTCAATGAGTTCAGGGCCTCCTTCAACCACTTTGACAGGGTCAGTGGCAAGTCTGGTATTTTCCGAGCAATTGATAGCAGCTAGCGTTAGCGGCGACACCAAAATACTTGGTCTCCCAGCTAACCACATGCCAACTAGTCAAGTTAAACCTGTGACTAGTGCAAGCAGCTAATATTAGTGGTGATTATTTTTAAGTGTACGAGAACATAATGGTTATAATATATGGACAGTATGTAGACTGTCTAGTAGCTGCTTTCACCACGTGGCCTGAGAGCCCGCCTTACACACTGCACATTAACGCCTGAGAATGCCCTGGCCAAGCAACGCCTGTGTGTGTGTGCGAGTGTGTGTGTGTGTGTGTGTGTGTGTGTGTGTGTCCGTGTCCATGTGTACGCTCGCGTGCATTTGAACGTGCATACTTCAGTGTGTGTGTGAGTTGTGGGCGTGTCTGCACATCTGTATGCATTTGTTGTGTGTGTGCGCGAGCATTTCTGTGTGCGTTTGTATATGCGTTGCCGTTCTCGTGTGATGACGTGCGCAAGTTTGTGCGCGTGTATTAGTGTTTGTTCATGTGTGCGGATATTTGTGTGTGCGTGTGTGCACGTTTGTGTGTCGGCATGTGTGTGTGTGTGAGTGTGTGCGTTGACCCTGCGGATGCTAACCAACATGCAATATGTCTTCTCCGTTCTTTGTGCGTCTCCTGCATGCCTTCCTGCCCCCCACCCCCACAATGCATGGTATCAACCACACCTCACCTTCAATCACTTTCTGCGCTGTTGTCCGAATGCCGCCACCCCCTGTCCTGTCCTGTCCTGTGGCTGTCACGGCTGTTATGTGTCGCTGCATGGCCCCGATGCCCACCACCATCACCACAACCACTTCCCCTCGTCACCACCACCACCACCATACACGTCAGGACCACACTGGCACGATGGGGCCCGAGGAGTTCAAGGCCTGCCTGATCAGCCTGGGCTTCGATATCGCCAACGACGCACAGGTACTCCTTTAGCTTGTCTCACTTTTTTTTTGTTCTTTTTCTTTCCTCCCTGCTTTTTCTCCCTTCGTCCTCTCTTCGGATGGTTTCCCTTTGCTTCCTTCTCCTTTTTCTCTCTTTTTGTTTTTTCCTTCCCGTCCGTCGCTCGCCCCTTTTGTAGAAGAGAACGGGAGTGATGGACGCCGACGACTTCAAGTCCTGCCTTATCTCTGTTGGTTACAACCTGGTAACGTTTTCTGTTCTTTCTTTTTGGCGTGAGCAGATAACACCGCGTGTTGTTGTACACAGTCGAGAATCACCATACCATTCACAGTGGTGCCTTGAGATACAAGTTCAATTTGGTCCGTGACCATGCCCCTAACTCACAGCGAGATAACTGTGTAACTAGTTGGCAAATCAATAACTCAAGAGCTGGCGAGCTCCCGAGAAATTTAGCTTACGAAACAACTCACCACCGAGCTACCTAGAAAAATAGTTGCTATGTAACTAACTGAAGGATTACCTAGCTGTTATATACTGATCAAATTAACTCACTATTCAATTAATGAATTGACTGGCTAAATTGCTACTGAACTATCAAAACTCACAAAACAAATAGCTAGCAATATATATAACTAGCTAGCCACCCAGAAAACATGCTAGATAAATAATAATCGAGTTAACTAGCTCGCTCAATAATTAATTAGCTAACTGGCTAGATTAGCTAACTGGCTAGATAATTGTTTAAGTAGCCAGCAAAAGTTATCTAATTAGCTACCGAGCAATCAAGGTATCATTTCACTAACTGAAGGAATAACAAACTATCTTACCGGGCAAACTAATGAGCTATCGAGTAAGCTACCCAGTAAGTTAGCCAATTAGCAATCGTATTTACTGAAGATAACAACCCAGAAAACGAGATAACTAAATGAGTAATGAGCCACCTACATAGAAAACTATCTCAGTAAATAATGAACTAACTAAATAGCTAGACCACTAATTCAGTAACAAACCAAATAACTACCGTAGCAATTCCACAGGCAGAACAATTATGTTCTCGTATATATGAAAGCGTTTGTGTATGTTTCCATGTGAATCGCAGGGCGAAAGCGAGTTTGCCCGCATCATGAGCATTGTGGACCCCAACCGCATGGGCGTGGTCACCTTTCAGGCCTTCATTGACTTCATGTCGCGCGAAACGACCGACACAGACACGGCCGACCAGGTCATGGCCTCCTTCAAGGTCTTGGCCGGAGATAAGGTATGTCAGTTAGCAACGCAAAAAAAAAAATTGCAGTTGAATATAGTTACTTCTAAATTAAAAAATCAAAGGCAAACATAATTTCATATCGAGGGATTACCATGATATGTTCTGAGGTGTAATAAATGCATTTTGTGTATATGTGTACACATGTACATATAATATATGTATATATAAATCCGATCAAAATTATTGGATATTTTTCAATGATATTCATGTGCCTTAAAATGTGAAGTCAAATCAATCTGGCCCTCAACAGAATTACATCTTGGCGGACGAACTGCGGCGGGAGCTGCCCCCCGACCAGGCGGAGTACTGCATAGCCCGCATGGCCCCGTACACGGGCCCCGATGGCGTGCCCGGGGCCCTCGACTACATGTCCTTCTCCACCGCCCTCTACGGCGAGAGCGACCTTTGAACTCTCTCCGCCACTCTGCCCCTCACCCGCCCGCTTCTTTTGTACGTCTCTGGCCTTATCTTTTCTTCTTTTTTTTTTTTTGTCCGCCTCACAAGTTGTGTGTTCCTTCGATCGCCCCCCCCCCCCCTCCATGCCAAGCAGTTTACACAGAGAAAAACATGTTATGTTTTTATTTTCTTCTTGTTGTCTTCGTTCATAAAAGAATAAAGTTAACATATTTTATGATACTGAACAAAAAAAAAAGGTATTTTTCTTCACCTGGTTGAGAGTGAGAAATGGAAATTGTAATAAATAAAAAGTGCTTTCATGTTGTCTGTTTATATTCTGTCTGTTTTTGAGTCCTTAACATCTTGATGAATCAAATATATTTTTCCAGTCATCCAACACACTTGCATTCGAGATTTAATGACTATTGCATAAAACAAAAACATAAGGTTCACAGATGAATAAGTATTTTGACTTTCATTCTTTCCAAGGATTCTAAACTACACATTTTAGTTATTATATAAATTATCCTTGAACTCCAGTTAAATTGGGCTTCTCGCGACAGCATGATGTACCTTACATAATAAAAACGTCGGACCAAATCCAGAAAGTGGCCGAGGGGATTGGTTTAGCTTCACAAACCTCGACGATTACTTCATTATCAAGAAATTATATTTAGTTTTGATCAAAATATAATTTTTGAGCCAAAGTGTGTCACGCATGACCATTTTTCTTCGCAGCCTAACATCGGACATTTTAGTTTGTCGGACCAAAGCTGTAAGTGCATACTCGAATTTTGACATAAGAAATCATTGATTTTGGGATTTGTTTTGGAATTATTTCAAATAAAATGAATTTGGATTAAATGTGGACATTTATTGGAATAAAATATGAAAATTTGAAAGGCAATATGCCGGAACCTTATTTTACTACGAATCCTTACCCTTCCGGGCCTTTTAACTGGTCGGACAGAAACCGGAAAAACATCCAAGGTCTCCTCTTGGACCTGAACAACACGAACGTTTACGCGATTAAATGGGAATTGTATTAATTCATAGTCATTAAAAAGTACTTATTATTCATACTTTGGTAGTTAAAAGAAATGAAAACGTTTGAGTGGGTAACGTTGGAATATTCGTAGCACTCTGGACGTTTTCGTACGTCGAACCAAACCCTAAGGTTCACCCCAAAACCATGTTCCCTTGTTTGGGTTTCACGAACTTTGACAGTTACACACAAGAAAAGTAAGAAAAGGAGTCATGTTGAGCTTGAAAGCACTGCAGAAGAACAAGACTGTTCGATATGGCGTGCCTATGCTAGTGAGTATTCGCATGTATGTTTAATAGTATTTTTTGTCGTGGTTTTTCAGATGTAATTTGTGATACATTTAGTAAAACATTTCAAGAACAAGGTAAGCCCGTAAATTAAATACTTAGGAACTATTTTTGTTGTCGTCATCATGTTTGGTCAAACAAACGTACCTATTAGTTGTGCCTGGCATTAAAAAAGGAACACGAAATGGAAGAAACGGGGATGATTAAATCTTTTTTGTCGTTGAGGGAGTCGTATGCTTACATCAATGCTATTTTACAACAAAGAAAATCATTAGTGGAGATTTATTGAGCATATTTTGGATTTTTACCCAAAGAATATTACAAAGATTATATTATGGAAAGAAAAGCAGGACGTATCGCTTATATTCAATCCCAATAGGTTCAACTGACTACTTGCTAAGAGATTCTGCGTGTAGTCCTCCGCTCATTTTTCTTTGTCATATCTCAGCATTCACAAGCAGTATGCTGTTGTTTAAAAAAAAAAAAAAAATGGAGTGATTGAGTTTTTGTTTCAGCTGCTCGTGGTCGGCGGTTCCTTCGGCCTGCGAGAGTTCACACAGATCCGCTACGATGCCCAAAAAGTCAAGAGGAAGGTACGCCACTTTTTAACTGTAGCGAGCCTGCCAACCTCCCTTTGAGAATCACTTTCCTGCAGCAGCACGACGATGAAATGCACTTGACACATAGGTAATGTGGTTTCTTTTGCGTGGTTTCAGTTGGATCCCTCACTGGAGGCCAAAGTGAACCCGCAGAAGCAGTCGGTCATTTTGGAGCAAGAGTATGAGGTGAGATGAGAGAGAGATGGAGAGATAGATCCTTTCGTGTACCACCAGAGGGCGCACGCACTACTTGAGGAGAATCATTTTTGTAATTACGCATTGCACAGCCGGGCGCATTTGGAACTACGGAAGCCTCACAGGCTTGCACTGAAACGTTTGCTTCTCCTCCTCGGCCGCCGCCATCTTGTTTTGTCGGAGCAGAAAATGAAAGAGGCCAGTTTGGACGAGTGGACGAACATTCGCGGCCCGCGGCCCTGGGAGGACTCCCGGGAATTCCAGGAGCAGCAGCGCAGGAAGAGGGCACCAGAGAGCTAGGACACACCCCTTTAAGATATTCAGTGATGCCTTGAGATACGAGTTTGATTCGTTCCAGGAACACACAAAAAGAGCACACTATCATGTATACGTTGTCTATGCAGTAATTATATTAAATAGAATGAGAGAATATATACTTGTGAGCATTGTTTTTATGGTCTCTCCGCGTTTTTTGGGGGAGGGTTTTTGTTTGTTCGTTTTTTTTTTTCTCCAACATTTCTGTCCAGATAGCCGTTGCTTAAAGGTAACACCGCCACATCGATGTTAATTATTAGCTCGCGTGCCGATGGAATTTCCCATTGAATGTTAGCATTCAGTTAGTGGAGGCTATGTAGTGGTTTTCAAGACATGAGTAATTCTTTTATTGGATGTTTAGTTTGACGGTCGATCCTAGTTTTCTATAGTAAAAACATTTTTTTTGCAACTGTTTTACTTGGATTAAACACAAATAGTCAATTCGCTTTCACGCAGGAATGCAGAAACTGGAGAATATTCAGTGTTGGGAGACTGAAATACCGTAACTGCATTCGGACAATGTTTTTAATCGTTGATCAAAAACTTTGATGAATTTGATCGTCGATAAGTTGTCGATTCATCCTTGTACTTTTAATTCGAACTCTTCAATTGCTGTTGTTGAGGAAGGAGGGCACGATTGTGGTTTCGTCGGTCCGCTTCCCAGCTCACACGCTTTCCTCAGCGTCTAAAAATAGTCTGACGTTTGGCAGCTGAGGGGGAGTCCACGCGGAACAAAATGCCCCCTGCGGCGCTTTCGCTTCACTCCGCCGCACGATGAGCCGGGCGGGAACGTGCCCGCCACGCCCACAACACCGTGAGGGGGGGGGTCAAGAGGAAAAGGGGGCTCCGCCACGCAGATGGTGGTGGTGATGATGACTGAAAAAAAAAATTGGACATACAGTCAAACCTCAGTTTTCGAACGTCTCGGTTTTCGACCAAAAATGTTGAGTTTTTTATGCCTTGGATGATGAACAAATTTCGGTTCTCGAACAAACCGAGTGCACTTGAATGCACCATTTGACTCCTCTCGCCTTCCTTACACGAGGAAGTGACGCTTCCTCGTGTTGCTTTCCATTGTGAGCAGACGTGTTCAGTAAACATTATTTTAAAAAGAGCGTGGTTTCGGTTTTCGAACAATTTTGGTTTTCGAACAGCCTTCTGGAATGGATTATGGACAAAAACCGAGGTTTGACTGTACTTTTTTTTTTTTTTTAATGATTGAGGGAAAAAAATTGACAAAAGCTATCAGATAAAAGAGGAAAAAATTGCAAAAAGTTTAATTGACATAGATCTACATTTTGAAATATATAAAGAAAATGAACTTTGGCCAGAGGGGCGGGGGGAATTCACATTAGACCATATATCATGTTTGT
The DNA here is from genome assembly GCA_018466805.1 of Hippocampus abdominalis. Taxonomy (NCBI): domain Eukaryota; kingdom Metazoa; phylum Chordata; class Actinopteri; order Syngnathiformes; family Syngnathidae; genus Hippocampus; species Hippocampus abdominalis. The sequence continues at coordinate 17,025,507 of CM031705.1, read as the reverse complement.
CATTTTTTTTGTTGTCACAGAAATAAAATTGTTTTGTGGATGAAAAAATACAAAAGTTAAACTTTTTTTATGGGGGGTAGGGGGTTAAAAAAAAACTAAACTCCAAACTGTCACCCATGTTGAAACCCATGTACTGGAAAAGTTGTATTTTGTTCACTTTACAAAACTAACAAATTGCTATTTTTTTGTGGTGGGAACCAAAACAAAACTGTCAAACATTTTGGGAATTTTTTTTTTTGTCAGATAATTATTTTTTAATGAACTTTGTGTTATGTAAATTTGTAAATGGCTGAATGTTTAACTCATGTTGGGGGGGGGGGGGATTGGTTTTAATTCATCTCTGAAAAAAATTTGAACATCAGACAGGTTGAATTCTGCAAATAAGAGCTGCCTCGCCTCGCACTTTGCCGACTGAAATTGAACGTTGAAGCACGACAGGGTTTCATACCGCGCCGTGCTTTGATTCACATTCATTATTGATCACGTTTAATGAATTCCAAAGAGCTTGGAAACAGACGATTAATTAAACAGGAGTATTAATGAAGGGCGGGCGAGCGCCATTTTACATGCTCTGACTCACGGCAACGATCTCTGAAAGTTTTTACGGGTTGGGAAAACAAACCCACCGAGTTTCATCGGTCGCATTGCAAAATCGAATGTTTCTTTCGCCTTTTGATCAGGTGGCACTCAAAAATCCACGGGATTCTTTTACTGTCGTTTTCATCCGTTAGCCTTCGAAATCAATCGGCTTACTTGTCCTCCTCATCCTCATCTCCAACGTGGGCAAAATATTCGACACCCTCCCCCCTAGAAAACCAGGTGGAATCCACTCACATGGTGTATACGTCAGCAAAATCCAAAGTTGCATACGTAGGCAGCTGGGGGGGGGGGGAATGCATAGCATTTTATTTACATTTATTCGGCGGCGCAGGTGCACTTAATAATTTGACCACAGCCCTCACGCCGGCGTCGCTGCAGGTTTTCTCCTCTCAGCTGATGAGGGTGATGACGTAGGCAGCCGACGCAACCATTGGACGCCGCTACCAAAAATAATCATAATAATGTAAATCCCCCCCCCCCCCCCACCCCCAATAAAAAAAATAAAAAATGAAAGAGATGAGGATGAGGAGGCGGTCACGGAGCGATGCGGGAGAGCGTCACTGAATGTAGAAGAGGAGGAAGAGGAACGTCGTGTGCGCGCGCCTTCCACGCCGGAGATCGCTGATTCACGGCTCGGGCGCCCGAGCGCGAGCCGCTGCGAGCATCCATCACCGGCGAGGACCTTAAAATACTCACCCTCGCTTCCTCTTCCTCTCCCCCTTTCCTCGCCCCTCCTCCTCCTCCTCCCTTGTCACTGACAGCTCCGCTCAGTCCCGCCAGACGTGAGGAGCTTCTGGGGTTAGGAGGACGTCACCACCACCACCACCACCACCATTATCAGCACCGCCACCACGGGAACCAAGGCGAGCTCCTCCGACGGATCCGATCCAAGACGCCTCTCGCCGGGGGAACCGAGCCGGCTTGAGGGGCGTGGGGGCTGGCTGTCCGCGTGATTGTTTTTTTTTTTTTTTTTTTTTCCCTCCTTTGGGAGGGGAGGATGTGGTGCAGCTTCCACACCAGCTAACCAGGTGAGTGACACCCCGTAATCATCAGAATAATGCATGTTGATGCAATCATGTGTGACAGATGGATCAATTAACACTCTTGTAAGCATGCCTCAGGCGCTAATGGGCGCGCCATTGATGTTCTCATAGTAACACGGAGCGTGCACGATGTTACATATGTCTGCTTAAAATTGACGGGGGGGGGGGCTTTCATGGGGGGGATCCCCTATGAACGCCCCCCCCCTCTCCACTTCAGGTATAGCAGATGATGATTAATCAGCAACAGCTGAAACTCTGCTGCGTGTGCAGCTCAAATGACCCCCACCTTTTTTTTTTTTTTTTTTAAATACCCCCCCCCCCCCCACACACACACACACATGTCCAAAAATAGAGTCAGGCTGTCATGGCATCCACATTTTGAATGTACACACACATACATACACACACACACACATTTTTTTCCCCAAATCTGTAGCTAGTTGGCCAAGCCTGTGCAATTGTGGTGGAAACTCAGACCGTTTACACCAGGGGTGTCCAAAGTCGGTCCTCAAGGGCCGCTGTCCGCCCTGTTTTCCAGCTCTCCAAGGAGCAACGCACCTGATTCAAATCATCAGGATCGTTCTAATGCTGCTTCAGAGCTGGCTGATGAGCTGATCATCTGAATCCGGTGTGTTGCAGCCGGGGGAGAGCTGGAAAACAGGCAGGAAAGTGGCCTGGTTTACACTATCGCCTGTTTGATGAAGTGAATTTCTGTGCGTAATTGATGTTCAATTCATCAAATCGTCCTACAATGGCCCGGTCGTGTGTTATTTATTGGGCTACTCGATGCTCGCAGTGAAACCTGTGAAGCCAGAAGTATCCGGGTCATGGCACCAATTGAAAAGTTGTGCGCAAACTTGTTCCGGTCCATTCAGCCTAAATGCTCGTAATATTCAATGAAGGTCCTGTGAGAATGTGTGACCTGCTAGTCTTAACTGGATTCAACTAGATATATCTGTCACAGAGTGATGTCGATAAGAAACCCAAGCAAGAGAGCGCACAGCAAATTAACGGCCCAGCTCAAGAAATTCAAAAATTAAAAATTAACTGCCGGCGGCAAGGTGGTCGATCCTGGCTACGGCCTTGCTATGCGGAGTGTGCATGCTCTCCTCGGCTTCGCCGCTTTCCTCCCACATTCAAATGACATACATGTGAGGTTCATGGAAGAATCTAAATTGTCCCTATGTGTGATCGTGAGCGCAAATGGTTGTTCATCTATTTTACAGCCCAAACTGGGAAAGGCGCAGTATGAATTCTGTTCTCTAGTTATTGTCACATTTAACATTGCATCATTGTTTCTGTTCATTCCACCTTCACACGCTGTTGCCATGGTAACAACATTTACAGACAGGCCATTTGTAAAAGTATACAAATAGCACTATCGCCACCTTGTGGCAGATATCGGTAATCCCAGAATTCACAAGGCTAACAGTTTCCCTGGTTGCCTCCATGCTAATTGTTAGCCATTAGCCGGCCGTATGCTCGCTAAATTTTATTCATCTGCCTACCACAACACGTCTCTTTTTATAAAAAAATTTCATTGATACTGTCAAAAAGGTTCAAATATTTTTTCGGATATTCAAAAATATAAAAATGGTCGTTCCTCATTGCCGTAAACAAATGTCGCAGGTGTGCCGAATATTTAGCTCTAGTGTAAAATGCAATTTCAGAGAATCCCTGTGAGCCTTCCATGAATCGAGCCACGCGATTGGCTCGCCAAACAACGTTTGACTCTGACAGGAATATACAATATCTTGGAGTGCATGAATAAATCATGTCTCTTCATAACTCTCGTATATGCACAAGAGCTCCCCCGCATATAAACACGGAGTGATAAGTCAGCACAATGACTGATTGCTCGTCGTCAATGTTTAACACCAATTAATGCAAGTAATTACTCACTGGAGCAATCAAGTTGAATATTGTCATGTAACGTTTAGCTCACTGAGCAGGAATTAAGCGACGCATTAATTACGTTTTTTTTCGAGTTCCACTGCAAAGCATAAGTATGCGGTTAAAAAAAAAAAGTCATTCAATGATGCATCAATTGAGTTGTATGAGGTAAAATGCAAAACAAAAAAGGGGGATGAAAAAAAAAAAAAGACCCCGCCCCCTTTTACCCTCAAAAGAAAAAGTGAAAAGCAAAAAGCATATATTGTAATATTTGCTTTGCGGAGCATGAACAAGGCTAATTAAACATTGCATAAACATTTTGTTCATTGAGTTTATGCGAGTTCAGATGCAAAAGTACAGCATTTAAATACATGCAATGACAACAACAAAAATGTTGCTTCATTAAGCAGGAAGAAGTCATTAAACGGTACGTTCGTTGTGGTCTGAATTCCACGAAAAAAGGAATAAAAATGCAAGAAGTAAATATTATAATCAAATATTTCTTTTCCGCCACTTTGATGTCCTGAAAAAAAAAATTGGGGGGTGTATTTTTTTTTTTCTTTTTTTGCTAGATTGCACCATTCATCAATTTTGGGACAAAGGGGCAATTTCATGTCATATTCTTTGTGTCCGAAGGAGGCGTTTAGTGGAAGCGTAAATGACCTCTGATAATGATGATGATGATGATGATGATGATAGAGGAAGAAAAATCTTGGTTAAACCTTTAGTGACAGTCCCAATGGGGCCAAAAAGAATTAAGTATGCAAATTAGTGTAGTATTGTGGCTCATTTTGAGGTCACTAACGCACACACTTGCACACACACACACACACCATAATCCCAAACAATCCAGAGTTTGTGAGGCGGTTTTGATGCGCACGTCTCCGCGCCCTCGATTGACAAACAAAGTGTGGCTGTGTCTATTGAATTGTTTAGTGCTCAATCAATGTTGTAAATCTTTTGGACGAGGAAGACGCTACAAATGGATGTAATTGGAACGTACTATTTGGTTTTCTGGGGTGGAATGTTCCATTCGCTTACAAACAATCAAAGGAAATTGTTTACAAATTCTTCCAGAGTCAAAATCTTTTTGGCGCGCAGTGTTAACATTGGCATGACTAACAAACGACTATCAAATCTCACACTCTTCTTTGCTATTTTTTTTAGGAATAAAAATATGCCTCTGTCAAAATTACATTAAAAAAAAAAATCACCCTTAAATTGTTTTTGCGAAATTCAGCCAATACTTACTTAAATGGTGATCAAGACATAACGTCCAGACACGCGCGCTTGGCAGAAGAAATAAAAATGCCGTGTCAAAATGTAATGATTTTTTTTTTAATGTAGTTGTTTTGTTAGTTTTTCCATCATCCAGGTCGCAAGCCGACTAACCTACCACTGGTTGTCAAAAGCAAAAACTCTTTTGTGCTTGTCAGAGGTAATAAAAATTCAATTTCTACAATGTTAGCATAATCCAGCTAGCGCTAGCTAAAAACACACAATGATGAAAACAGAACCTCCAGCAGTCGCACGCCAACCAACACATGTTAAATAAAACATGATCTCCAGCCTTGCATTGTTCGAGTTTGTTGGACATAATAAAATCAGTCCTTGAGCATTTTTTTTTTTTGCATGACACACCGAACTAACTAACTGATTAACATTTTAATTTTTTTGTCTGTAATGTAAACCAGCTACCTAGCCAATCTACTAAAATCACTCAAATCATAACATGCTAATCTAACCGATTTGACTCATCAGAGCATAATCTCCAGCCTTGCATTTTTTAATTTTTTTTTTAGTTGGACAGCTATACAAAACTGTGCACAAGTAAAAGATCTCAACCACAATATTAATAATATTAATGTTACAAAAGAGAGTCATGGTGTATGTGACGTATGTGACTGACCAAATGGTTTCCACTTCCGAATGACCTAAGCGCTAAATATGTGTCAGCTCGCATCCTGTCGAGGCGGTGGGGACGGGTTCATACGTAGCGGTTTGCGCTGAACATGATCCAAGATATGTGTGACGTCTTTTGATGTTCTATTTCTGCCTAATTTGCCTTTTTTTGAAACATTTTTTTTTAGCTAATACGACATTTTGGACGCTGCTAGCCACGCCGCAGCGCCTGCTGAGCGAGCTAGTTTGCTTTCCCGACCCGCACGTGTGTGTTTTTCCCTTTTTTTTTTTTTCCTCTCCCTCACTTCTCCCGAGAGAACTTAAGACAATCAAGGTCCAATCGGTGTAATTGGTCTCCACATCCAAAAGCCCAAGTAAACTCCCATGATTACAAACGAGTCCGCAGGCTAGCGTTTTATTAAACAAACCTTATCTACATTTTTTTTTCCTCTCTATCTTCTTCCCAGACCCATTTTCAGAGGGCAAGAGAAGGGGGGGGGAGGGGTAATATTTTTTCTGGCCCGCCTCCCACGGAGGAAATCAACTTGTCGCAATTATCCTGTTAATAAACTAGGTCGCCCCATCTGAATTCAGGCACTCGTGAAATTGGGGGGGGGGGGGGGAATTCAGTCTCACTCTTGTTTCTTTCGGTGAAAATGTGTCTTTCGTGAAGTGGTGAGACAGTTGTTGACAGAGAAGTTGAAGCTGTTTTTTTTTGTTTGTTGCCCCCTGACTGACAATCCCGCCCAGCTAATAGAAACGTGTGTCGCAGGCTACGACGCAAATAGTCGTTGACGAAATGTTGACATTTAATATTTATTTGACACATTTTTACAGCATCGGACAACATTCATAATAATAATAATAATACATTTTATTTATGAGCGCCTTTCAAGACACCCAAGGACACTTTACAATCAGAAACAATAAAACACAATGCGGGTTGAGCAGCGGCAGCCAAACGCGCTAATACGTTAATATGCTAATATGTTTGTCCTCTGACAGAAACCATATTAAAACAAAAAAAATTTTATTTCCCTCCAATCTTTTGCCATATTCAAACATTTTTGAAAAAGCTCTAGGGAGCCACTGGGGGGGGGGGGCGCTAAAGAGCCGCATGCGACTCGAGAGCCGTGTGTTGCCGACCCCTGACATAGGAGTATTTAGCACCGGTGAAATAAAATGCATTCAAAAGAGTTTGGACCCGCCCCCAAAATTGTCTCGTTGAAAGTCTTCTCCTGTGCTGTGTTAAGGTGATCGGAGTCGAGGCCCAGTGCGGTGAGGACCCTTGAGACCACGGAGGGTGCATGGAGGGCTCAAGGCCCGTGAGTCCGAGGCGGTCGGCCTGTCTCCGCTTAGGACTGGTTTCGGCGGCCGTCGCCTTCCTCGGTGCGGAGGCCCGGAGCACCCCGAGCCCGCCGCTCAGCCCCGACAACGGCACTTGCCCGGGGAACTCCAAATGCAACCCCGGCATCATCTTGCCCATCTGGTACCCCGAGGACCCGTCCATGGGCGACAAGATCGCGCGGGTCATCGTGTACTTTGTGGCCATGATCTACATGTTCCTGGGCGTGTCCATCATCGCCGACCGCTTCATGGCGGCCATCGAGGTGATCACGTCCCAGGAGAAGGAGGTGCTGATCCGCAGGCCGAACGGCGAGACCACCGCGGCCACCGTCCGCGTCTGGAACGAGACGGTGTCCAACCTCACTCTCATGGCGCTGGGCTCCTCGGCCCCGGAGATCCTGCTGTCCGTCATCGAGGTCTGCGGCCACGGGTTCGAGGCGGGCCAACTGGGGCCGTCCACCATCGTGGGCAGCGCCGCCTTCAACATGTTTGTCATCGTGGGCCTGTGCGTGTCCGTCATCCCCCAGGGTGAGGTGCGCAAAGTCAAGCACCTGCGAGTGTTCTTTATCACGGCCGGCTGGAGCATCTTTGCGTACATCTGGCTCTACATGATCCTGGCTGTGTTCTCGCCCAACGTGGTTCAGGTTTGGGAGGGCCTCCTGACGCTGGCCTTCTTCCCCATCTGCGTGCTACTGGCCTGGGTGGCCGACCGCCGGCTTCTCTTTTACAAGTTCATGCGCCGCAAGTACCGCGCCGGCGGCGGCGGCGGCGGCGGCGTCATCATCGAGAACGAGGCCGATCGCTCCTCCAAGGGCATCGAGATGGACGGCAAGATGGTCAACTCGCACTTTGCCGACGGCGGCGGCGGCGGCGGCTGCGTCAACCCGACAGGCCCGACGGAGGTCCGGGAGGCGGACGAGTCCCGCCGCCACATGATCCGCATCCTCAAGGACCTGAAGCAGAAGCACCCGGAGAAGGACCTGGACCAGCTGGTGGAGATGGCCAACTACCACGCGCTGTCCCACCAGCAGAAGAGCCGCGCCTTCTACCGCATCCAAGCCACGCGCATGATGACGGGCGCCGGCAACGTCCTGAAGAAGCACGTGGCCGAGCGGGCCAAGCGCCGCGCCAGCATGGGCCAAGTCCGCCCCGACGAGCCCGAGGAGTACGTGTCGCGCGTGGCCTTCCAACCCGCCGCCTACCAGTGCCTGGAGAACTGCGGCGCCGCCATCCTCACCGTCGCCCGGCGGGGCGGCGACATGGGCAAGACGGTGCGCGTGGACTACAAGACGGAGGACGGCTCGGCCAACGCGGGCGCCGACTACGAGTTCACCGAGGGCACGCTGGTCTTCAAGCCCGGCGAGTCCCTCAAGGACATCAGCGTGGGCATCATCGACGACGACATCTTCGAGGAGGACGAGCACTTCTTCGTGCGCCTGGGCAACCTGCGCGTGCTGGAGACGGAGGAGGAGCTGCTGTCGGCCAACAGCCTGCCGTACCCCAAAGCGGCGCTGGGCTTCCCCGCCGTGGCCACCGTCACCATCCTGGACGACGACCACGCCGGCATCTTCACCTTCGAGAGCGGCGCGCTGCACGTCAGCGAAAGCGTCGGTGTCATGGAGGTCAAGGTGCTGAGGACGTCGGGCGCGAGGGGCACGGTCGTCGTGCCTTACCGCACCCTGGAGGGGCTCGCTAAGGGGGGCGGCGAGGATTTTGAGGACGCGTACGGCGAATTGGAGTTCAAGAACGATGAGACCTGGTAAGGCAGCCGTTTTTTCTGTCCTCCATTATTCACTGAAAAAAAAACGGATTTATCGCCCCTTTGGCGCCATCTTGTGCCAAGGAACTTAGTTGAGGTTTGTTGTATGGCTTCTTCGAGACATGTGCCGTCTTGCAGCATCTGTAAGGCATCATAAAGTGGATGGGGGTCCATTCGTCTCTGATTTTTCCTATTTGCGGAAAAGCTCGCCGACAATTTTTTTTTTTTTTGTGGTTCATCTACGGTTCAAAATTTGACGATAAGCCACTATGAAAAGTTTCGGGGGATTGTCAATCACTCGTTTTTTTTTTTTTTTTGCAGTTGGACACCACTTCTTTACATGAGCACTTTTGTCATTGCATTAAATGAAATTTGATATATCAGAAGTACCGTATTGGCCCAAATATAAGACGGTGTTTTTTGCATTGAAATAACACTGAAAAAGTGGGGGGGTCGTCTTATATTCGGGGTCTAGACATTATACCCAATCACGACGCTAGATGGCGCCAGATATCATTGAAGCGAATGCTGAACTTGACTCCCCAGGCCAAAGTGAACCCCTGCCACGAAGAATAAAAATAAAAATAGCGGGTAGCACGAAGAAGAAAAATAAAAAATAGCGGTAAGAAAGAAAAGAAAAGATAACAGAAAATGGAGAAACGTAGCGACAATCTGGATAAAAGTGGGTCGAAGATCGGCCAGGTTAACCGGCAGCTGAGGAGATGTGATTTGCATTTCAAAAACCAGAAGCGAATGTGATTGCACTTTAGATTTGAATGAGGCAAAAATAACATGCTTTTTCTCTCAAAATATTGTTATAATCCTTTGGTTTTAGATTTACTGTAATTATTTTGTGTATAAAAATTTATTTGGTGTTCAAAAAGTCTTTTTTTTTTTCGAACTTGAGTCTTGAAAAAGAGGGGGTGGTCTTATAATCAGGGCCGTCTTATATTCGGGCCAATACGTACCGTATTGGTATGATCCTGGTCCTGGTATGATCCTGGTCCTGGTTCTGGTATCGGTGTGAACGAAAGTGGTATCGAACATCCCTCATATTACGTCATGGCCAATCGTGGCTTTTCCAGGGAGGACTTTATTCTTGCATCTTGATGAGCTAAAATGGCGTGACGGTAAGCATACAACGGTCAATAAAATGATGCATTCTCAGGTTTTTTTTTTTTTTTTTGGGGACGGTTGGCTAGTTTGGTCTTGGTCGAGGTCTGGATTGCGTCTGTCGTCAATCGTGCCTTTTTTGGCACTGACTTTCTTCGGGCTTCAGATTGACTCAAATGGCCTGCGGCGCGTCCTCAGGCAGTTTTTGACAGTGTGCTAATTTTTGGCTTTGGTCGCAGTCTATTTCGAGTGTGTGTTCTGTATGGCTGATGTTTCTACTCAGTCATGTCTTTTTGTGGAGGGGGCGGGGGGGGGGACAATTGTGCGTGATTTAACTAGTATTTGGTGAAAGTAGAGCGCTATGTCGTTTTACGTCTTGTGAAAGAGGCTTTTTCAGGGAACAGTTTTTCTTCTGACTTGCGATTGGCTTGAATGGCCTGATGCTGAGGATGAAATAGCCGTCAAATATTAGCGCTGCGTTTTTTATTTTTATTTTAAAGCCTCGTGTCTCATCCAAGCGTGCATACACTTGTTTTTCCTCTCGTCCCAGTGCTCCTGTGTGTGTGTGTTACACGCGGGGGGGGGATTCAATGTGAGGATTTGTCACACAACAACTGTGGCAACAGGAAGTCCTGAGCTAACCTGGCGACTCTAATCCCAGTGGATCCCGCCCCCCCTAACCCCCCACCCCCCCCATTTTCATTTGTTTTACTTTGATTGTTTACGTGTGTCACTTTGCTTCGCAGGTCAAGCAATCACACAGAGTGTTACGGTGATGCGAGTCGGTACTCAGACTGGAGATGAAACGCTCGGAACAATTCCGATCAAGATCAACATGAGCAAAATGATCGACGTCCGTATTGTTTATCGCCAGATTATTGAAAAAGCATGTCACGCCTTTTTTTTTTTTTTTTGCGTGTAAACTCTACGGAATTGCAATTCTGGAAATATTGATTTATTAATTTTTTTTTTCCTCCTCTCTCCTCCTTGCAAACAAGGGCACTCTCTGTGAATCAAATTGACATCCGTGCATCTGACATCCTCCGCTCAGCGGGACGTTCTGCTGGTGTCACAACCCTGGGGTGGGGTGGGGGGGGGGGAGAAGTTGGGACGAATGTCAGGGTGATCGGGAGGGCTCCTGGGGGCACGCCAGTCTCTCTGGGGTTGGGGATGTAGTTGCCTTGATTTATGTGCGAAAGAGACTTCCCGACGGGGCCACGCAGAAAGGAAGAGCACTCGTATTATGGGCCGGAACGCCGTCGTTGTGTGTCGTTGTGTATCGATCCAACCATTGTTTTGGGGTCGCTGGGTCCGGTCGAGTGATGAATAGCGCGCAGGTGGGCCAAAAACCTCGGAAAGGTTCCCAAAATGCTAAATTGCCAAGTACCCTTTTGTTTCGGTGGACGTTGTCGCAGGACGACGATCCGCTTGTTACGTGTGTGGGGCGGAGCTTGACATGGCACTGCCCACTCATTCGTATTCACGTTGATGAAGAGATGGATGGATGACTGGACCGATGAATGGCTTGGTAGAGAATCAATCAATCAATCAATCAATTTTTCTAGCTCTTTCTCTCTCTCTCTCACACACACACACAATGGGCGTCAATGATATGCAGATTTTCGCTGTTTGCGAGCTGGCCGACTCCCACGAATAGTTGGGTTCCATACGATAGTTTCGGGGTGTAATATCATCCATTCACCACTAGATGGCACACAAGGCTTAGTTCCGCCTACACCCGGTCTTATACTGCTCATGTAGGTCACCCTATTTTCCACACTAAAAGGCGCACCTAAAAGCCTTCCATTTTCTGAAAAGCTCACAGCGCGCTTAAAATCCGATGCGCCTTGTGTATGGTCAATACGGTAATATTTCGACCCCCAAAATGGCTCCTTGCTCGACACATGCTGACAACGCAGAGTTCAAACTTAAGGCGATCGGGTTGCGCAGCTGAACACGGAAATAGAGCCGCGGCACGAGAGTTCAACGTTAAACGAGTCAAAGTTCTAACTTGCTGTTGGTTAAGTGAACCGGGTCGCTGCTTAATTAATCAAATGCATTTTACTGACATCTGATCGTTCTGTTGGCCTTTCCTTGAGCGTAGCTCCATCTAGTGGATGCATTGTAGATTGCGTCTTATAATGCGGTGTGTCCAATATATGAGAAACATTACAAAATAGGCCATTGATTGAAGGCGCGCCTCATAATCCAGTGCGCCTTTTAGTGCGGGAAAATACGGTAATCATTTTTGCGGATTTGGGATGATATGCAGGACAAACATAGGAATCGAATTTTGACAATTTGTGTGCGATGATTTTTGTGAAAATCTGCACAAAATGAGTTCTTGCACTTCATGTTGGTTTCTTTATGTTGTGCCATCCTTGAATGGTAATTGAAAAAAAAAAAATGTATGCATGAGAGATCTTTGCACAACATCACAACCTTTCGGCGACAATCGAAAAATCCTCCCAAGGCTCCATGGGCAAAATGTCGCTTTTTCACCGGCGGCAGCTGCTTGCCGGCGGAGGGGGTCCTCCCCCTGGAGACGCCGCGTGTTTAACAAGGCGCTGATACATTCATAAACAAACGAGTGGCGCACAGCAGACTGAGCGGAATTAGCCGCGCAAATTGCCCTCGCCGTCACGCCTCCGCGAGCTCGTAAATGGACCGGCTCACGTCGGGGGTTGCTCAAACATTTTCGGTCCAGGGACCCCCCCCCCCCCCCCTTACATGGGAGACCCCCCCCTCATCATCCAAAGGACAGCTAAACTTGTTTGTCTGCATGAATTAATGCAACTCGCTAGCAATGACGTCCGAGTCGATCCTAATGCGTATGCAAATCTAAAATATAAATGATATCGAGCGAGAGAATATTCACGTCGATGCAGTGATGCGCACCCGAACACGCGCAGTAACACCTTTTTATTTATTTATTTTTTGGTTCAAAATATCATTGTAGTGGTACACAAGTACAAGCCGGGTGTCGTCGAGTGTTTTGAAATGACGCAGATTGTGTGGATAACACCGCACAGAAAGCAATTCAGGAGACATTTTCTTATCTGATCAAACATATTGGAGCTGCGAAATGCCACACACACACACACACACACACACACACACACACACGCACGTTCACGCTGACTTCACCTCACAAAATCTCCCAAACGCACGCGCGCATTGAGTGGCAATAAATATGCCGGCCCTCCATTCGCTGCTCTCTGTCAGGGGAATGCAATTAAGTTAAGGCTTATTTATAACGCAATCCGGCAACCGGGCTGCGTCACCGGCGTCCTCCCTGCCTCATCAAGTGCCGTGTAAATCTGACCGGGGGGGGGGGGTCCGTTATTTGGGATTCTACAAATTGTCAAGTTGCGGTATTCGAGAAGCACGGAGCCCCAGACATGACATCAGGGGGGGGCACATACAGTGAAACTCCTCTACAATGAAACCTACATGGGCGAAAATACCCCCTAGTGTGAAAAAAAATCTTCATGCATCAACACCATTCCCACTTTCCTGCCCCCCATACAACGAAAAAAAAAAACCCTGTTGCGCGTGTGTGTGTGAGTGTTTACATCTGAGATCAAATTTGCTACAGTGAAAAACCCCCTGTTGTGAAAAATGTCTTGCTGCAAACATGATTTCGTTGTAGAGGAGTTTCACGGTAGCACTCTTCAATAAATGACATGATACTCACCAGAGATGCTGCTTATTAATGGCATTCATGCGTGCAGATCACGGCAGATCTTGTTAGCCGGTCTCAGTTGTTTGGGACAAGTTCTGGTTTACCAGACGTCATCTGAGGCCTGTAATCTCTCGGGCATCGTTTGATCTCGCCATTTTCGAACGGCAATTGAAAGTCCAAAATCTGACAGAATACCGGTATTGTGGCCACAATTCCCACGTCATGTCGACAGCTCTGTAGACAAGGGAAGCAGCTCACGCGTAAATTCTTCCTTGTATTTCGGTGCCCCCCCCCCCCCCAAAAAAAAAACCCTTTCTCTTGGATTCAGCAGAGGAGCAAAGATAGTTGGACTCATTCAAGCGAAAGCTTTGTTGTTGTGCATCACCACGAACCGCCGGGCAGTCTCGACACGGCTTCCCGGAGGAGAACCCTTGTCGGAGCCCCCCCCCCCCCCCCCCTCCCCGAGGCGGTGGCTCGCCCGACTCCCGCTCGATGCCTTCGGGACAAAAGTGGAAGTGGAGCCAAGTGCGCCTGTTGCATTTTGGAAGGAGATGGCGAAACAGATCGGTTCTTATTTGTGTCACATGAGTTCTGTAAATGATTCTGGGGTGGGCCTGGGGGGGGGGGGGGAATTGGACTGCTGGGTATTGTACCATCTCTGGATTGTCTTCACACATTGCGTCACCGGGATTCTTTTGGACGACCTGGACCTTATTCCTTGGGAGACTCGGCTTTTTTGTGGGATGCGGTGTCTTATCTTTCGGATGGTTTTTTTTGGGGGGGGGGCGGGGGGCGCTGTCCAGTCCAACTTGGAGTCTTTGGTGTGGGCATAAATGGGGGCGTGGCTGCTTTTGTGTAGGTTTTGTGCATCGGTTACCAGTTGTCAGACGCAAGTCCAAAGGCTTGGTCATAGAGGCGGATGTGATCAGGGTTGGAGGAGGTTAGGGCCGAGGACACGGGGAGGTGGGGGGGGCTGGGGGTCATCTTGGGCCCCCGCAGAACCCTCTGGGACTGGCGACGCTGCCCTGGCTGTCACATCGCACTCCCGGCCGTAAGATGAAGGGGTGACACTGCTGGATCGCAGCTCTGCCGGGGCCCCTCGGGAACCCCCCCCCCCCTCTTCCTTTTTACAACATTCCCCCTCCATCAGCACCATCTTCAACTTTTTTTTTTTTCTTTGATGTCATCCTGTCAGGGAGCAATGCTCTCCTGCTCTGTTGCCACCTTGCAGCAGTTCCTGTTGGAATCATCTCTCCCAAGCAAATGTGAAGTCCATTTTCCACTCGCCCCCCCCCCCCCCTACCCCACAACCCCTCCCCCACCACTCTTCCTTCATATGTTTTATTTAAGCCTCGAGCGCTGGCTCAAGATGGTGGCCTACTTTTGTCTGAACCTGCACCCGTTTGTGGGATTAGGCTCCGCATCCAAAATTTGCACGGACATCCCTCAGCGGCTTGACTAATAGCACAATACTTCACAACACACTTGGGGGGGGACCGGGGGGAGAAAGTATAGAAGCAGAATAAAGTCATAGAATTAAAAAAAACAAAACATTGAAGTTTCCTGGGAGTAAAAAAAAAACAACAAATAAATGTATCTATGAGTTAACTCATTCACTCCCAAAGACGTTTTTCAACGTCTTTTCAGACTCGGTTCAGAATTGGCTGAATGAGTTAAGTATGAAAATATGAGTCTAAATAAGTGGGGAGAGTGGTGAAGGGAGGGGAGTGATTTGGAAGAAAACCAAGATGGAGGATAACGAGAATCCCCGGAAACAAAGAGTAGAGGAAAAACAACCCGAAGTCGCCGCCTCGAACGAGGACGATAGCGAGGCGCGTGGGTGCCGATTTCTTTGAAAGTGCTCCTCTGGTACTCCTCGTTAGGGTTCCTCCCAGACTTCCTGATGACACGTGCAACTTCTTTGATGCTCGCATGAAGGCGAGCGTCCGCTCCTCGTTAACTCGCGCATCGTTAGCGCTAGCGTCATTAGCGCGAACACGTTTTTTTTTCCCCCGTTGTTTTTCTTGCCGGGTCTTTTCATCCATTGCGTCCATGTGATGCGTCTTGGATGAATCGTTCCACGAGACCGATATTATTCTTTCTTGACTTTGGAAGACTTTAAAGTGGTTTCAGATGTTAAATCACTCACATCTAAAAAAATGTGGCTCGCAAGTGAAAAATATGTACGCGATATGCACACCTCTCTTATGTCTTTGATGGCTGACTTTCTTTATTGACTTTGGACGACTTGAAAATGTTGCGTGTGGAAATACCACTCGTGTCAAAAAACTTGAATACGATAGACAATGAGATGTGTGTCTTTGATGCTTCGCACCATGAGACAAATCATTTTTTTGACATGGAACACCATTAAAGTTTTGTGTGTTAAGATACCTTAGATAACAAAATAAAATAATGGGACATGTGTCTCTGATGCATCACTCCGCACGGCAGGCCACTTTCATTTTTTTTAATGTTAACAACTTAACAGCTTCAAGCGCGGAAATACTTTTCTCGAACAAAGTGACGGTAAAAAGTGACGTGCGACATGCCTTAGATGTGGCAGTTCTGAAGACATGGCACTTTAGAGCTTTTACGTGAGGTATACCGTATCTCGCGAGTGTAAAACGATGCCTCTAAGAAAGACAAAAGCTCATGGTTTGAGAAGGTTTGCTTTTTTTTCATGACTTTGCAAGTTGATGCGTCACGCATGGGAATACCTCGTGCCATCTAACGATCATTTTGGGGTGTATGCCTTTGATGTTTTACTCCACAAGATGAATCGGTTTCTTCAAACTTGGGTTTGTGATAGCAGGCACAAAAGTATTGGGATCCTTACAGGATGTAAAAAGCGAAGAAAATGCTATTCAAACTTGAAAAGCTAAATGGGCCTCAAAGGTTTCCCTGAGGAACTCCAGTCCAAACGCTGTCCGACTTGTGACCAGGACACGTGATGGTCCGCTATCAGAGAACAAAAGTATGACAGGCTGGGGGGAAAAAAACCCCAAATGAAAACAGAAGAAAATGAAAGGACTCCAAACGTTTCCTTGAGGAACTCCTCTCAAAACCTCTGCACATATAAATGCGTTGTAACACAAGGACCTTGCTTTGCTTTGCCGGGAGATACAGGAACGTTGTGCTCATTTGCATAATCGGCTTTCAACGTCAGCGTCCAAAGGGAAAGTGAAAATGAAAGTGAAACTTCGCCGTGACGATAAGAGAGTGCCAGCCATCATTCGGGGTTGAAATATCGGCGGCGCCTTTAATCTGATCTCGTTTCAAGATTAACCTGCTTCAGTGTGTGTGTGTGTGCGCGAGCCCATGCTATAACTTGTACTCGCAGCCCTTTTAGTGGAACTCCTTGGCCCCGACACCTCATCAGAATGTCAATAAAAGAGAAGAGAAGGAGGAGGAGGAGGAGGAGGAGGAGGAGAGCTCGTCTATCGGTGACTGATGAATGCAGCAAACATGTGAAAACCATTTGACAGCGATTAAAAAAATAAATAAAAAATGGTGAGATTAATTAATTCTGATCTGTAATTAATTGATCTAATTAATCTCTATTTTAATCTCATTTAAAAAGTGCTGAGAAAAAAAAACCCTATTTTATTTTTTTTTATTCATGACATTAGTGAGGCAGATCAATTTCCCAAAAATGTGGCATTATAAATTCTTTCATTGTTAGTAAACAGATGTGAACAGATGCAGTCCTAGCCATTCACTATAGTTGAGACTACGTAGTCCCAAATCCTACCTGCAACCTTTTAGTTGTTGTTAAGATCCAAGACACACGCGCATGTTTGCAAACATGACAATGTCAATTTTGACGATCCGAAGGTATCTGTTTTTCTCAACGTCAAAGACACCTTCTAGCCAAGCGCATCAAGCGTGTCGTCAACATCCCCAAAATTATTTCGAGGTCTCCGAGACCCCCTTCCATCCATCCGCTTGTCTTGTGATGGCCATTCATCTCATCCCTTTGTCGGATCCGCCGCTCAAACGGCTTCCCGACCTCATCCGTAATAACCAGACAGAGGGATGAAAGAAAGAAAAGCAAACTCTAAATTGAAAAAAAATTCAAAAGAATAGGCTCCAGCACCCCCGCGACCCTAGTGAATCAAGCGGAACCCGAGCGCGAGGAGAACCACGGAGGATGTTTTCCCTTTTGATTCCCCCTCAGTGTCACCCTGATTATGTAACTGCCACGTGCTAAAAATAAAGCCTGCAGTACGAGCCGGGAATGCTGTGCCAGTGCGTACCCCCCCCCACTACCCCACTTCTCTTTTTTTCACACATACTCGCACACACACACACACGCTCTGTGCGGTTGCCATGGCAACGTAGCCTCCCTCAGACAGAGAGGAGAAGCGGCATGACTTCCTGGAGGGAAGAAGCAAGGAATCTCATCACTGCCCGCTGCGTTTCTGCCTCCTGGTTTATTTATTTATAGAGGGCGACGCCGCGAAGAGCGCCTCGTTTGTATTTGATCCCCGACTCGATGCAAGCGTTGTGTGTTTGTTAAGTTTGCTTGCGAATCCAAAATCGTATTTGTCATTTATAGAAAATATGTGTTCAGGGGTGACAAAATGCGCAATAGGGAATTGTTTTGGTCAATGTTTTGGTGTCTCCTTCACTCACTCCAAATTGTAACATAGATGAGCGCGGATGATTGTTCGTCTCTGTGCGCCCCCGCGATTGGCTTGCAACCGGTTCAGGGTGTCCCCAGCCTACTGCCCGAAGACGGCTGGTGATAGGCTCCAGCACCCCCCCCCCCTCCCCGCGACCCTTGTGAGGTTAATTTTGCTTTGCCTTTGAATGGCTTCGGTTGTTCTGATCTTCAATGCTTTTTCGACATTGTCCTTTTGGCTGTGTGAAGCACATTGAGTTGCCTCGTGAATAAATATGCCTCGCCTTTAAATGTTCTTTGATGTTTAAAATGCATTTCTGGGAGGTTTTTACAAAAGCGTGGAGATTATTTGCGTTCAGTGAAAATTTCCCAATTATGGGCTAATATTAGGTACGGTGGAATGGTGGATGACTTGTCAATATATTTGCCTCACACTCGAGAGATATTGATTAATTGGATCAGATCCCCGCGCGGCTTTTCGGCCTTCTCCCACATTCCAAACAAATGCATGTGGTAAGATTATTTGAAGATTGTAAATTATAAATTGTCCGACTATCATCGTCACTCTGCTAACAGCGGTCAACACACACACACACACACACACACGCACGCACACCGAGGCGGCTGGAGGTCTTTAGCCCATCGATTACATTTAATGGCGGTGTTGGAGATACGCTCCGCTAACACTAATGCTAATGAGCAATTACATAAGAGGCGCTAATGAGCGAGCAGCTATAAATAGACGGCGCTCATGCATAATGGGGAGGACAGTCGCTAGGGCCAAGCGTCCGAATGCGAGCGCGGAAGAGAGACAATGAAGCTATGCTAGCTACCAAGTCGCACGGATTATGAAAGCGTCGGCAGTTTTTCCCGCCGGCGCAAACGCTGGATGACTTTTTTTTTTTTTCCTCTTGCGACACACTTTTGACACGAGGCAGCAAGTAGCGTATCACACGTTGTTATTTGTCAGCAGTCCGACAATAGCGGGTAGGCCGGAAGTTTAGTATGCATCTTTTGAAATGAATTTATTAAGACGTACGGTTCGCTGGATGGTTATGAAATGAACAAAGCAAGGGAGGAAGGAGAGAAGGAAGATAGGAGGCATTGTATGACGTAAGTAAACACTGCAAAGCTCTGCGCGGGAGTATTTTTACGTCCGAGAAATAACACGCCCATCTCGCTTCCTGGCTTAACGTGCTGCCGTGCAAGTCGAACCACTGCACTCGTCTGCGCTCTGCAGGTCAGTGCCTCCCATATGCGCAAATGATGATCCATCTTAGCTTGACTGGCAGGTTTCTGCCTCCCTCGTTGGCTTCCGTTCTCCGCCGCTGCATGCGGCTCTGACCTTACTTACCGTTCGCCTTCAAGTTTGACCCGTTTTGACGTTTGACGGGAATAAAAATAACCTGTCAGCTAGCATCATACTAACGCTAAATAGCATCAATGTTCCTGTCCTAGAGGGGATGGAACACTAAAGGTGCAGCAACAAAGTTTGTGCAGCCTGAGCTTTCTACTCGTCAAATTTGACTTGTGTTAGATTTTAGAATTTGTGTTAACTCAGGGAATGGCGGTAATGGTGTGAAAATGTAAATGCCATAAATGTGTGCATTTTTTTTTTTAATGTGATGATATGTTCAAGTGGGCGCTTGAAAGTGTCACGGGAGTTGCCTGTGTTACCGCCACATCAGAGGACTTTCTTGGCACAGGTCTAAATTTACCCAGAACATACTGCACTGTGTGTGCCGGGAAAATGAACATCATCTCAGAAGTCGGCAACGTCGATGATGGCTCGGCGGCAACGACGGTTCGTAAAACAGGTCAGCATCCCACATTTGCTCGTAAACACAGCGACGGTTGCTGAAAATAAGGACGTAGGCGGGATGTACGGAAATAGCGATAGCGGGACGAGATGGGGTAGGAAGAAATGAGACGGAAAAGCATGGAAAGAGCCGCGCCTCGTTACGGCGACCTGCTGTGCCGCCCTAATTTTTCCTACATTCTGTGATATGGAGGCGCTCTTTTTGTATCAACCTGATGGACAAGAAGCATCCACTTCCTATTTGACTGTAATATGTTCATACGGTCCCAGTACAGCACCCTGTGGGACTCCGCCACTATGGATTGTATAATGGTGCATTCAGTGCATGTATAAATTATGACACGGTGTGATGTCGCTTTTCTCCAGGTGTGTTTTTTTTCATGTTTTGTTTATAAAAATACACTGAAATGATTCGATATGCTTCTTGATATGAGGAGTAGGATACGATTCAAGGATGGAACGATTATAAAATGTAACGATTCGTTTCGGACCATTCAGTGAGACTTTTGATTTGATATGGCACGGCATGTCGCTTTTTGTCATGTTTATTAATACGCAGCATTTAAAATCTCTCCAAAGCTCAAATGATCCAAGTTAATTCAATTCCAAGAAATAACATATCGTCAGCAATGTCCTGGTTCAGTGTGTCTTTCGAAAACCTAAACAGCAAACACTTGCAACAACAATTATAAGTGACGCGCAACGTATTTAATCTCAAACATGCATATTGCTTTACTGCCTTAATGCCCACGGACGTTTTGATGGCAGCAGTCCGGGTGGCAGTGGTAGGAGTCTCTAGTGGGTAATGGAAGCTTCTCCCGCCCAGGAGTCCCCTCTGCCTGATGACTTCCCTTTGGGTCCTCCCGGGCATGAGACCTCTTTTACCACTTTGTCACCCCTCACTTCCCCCGCCGTGCGCCGGGCATGTTCCTTCCGCATGGCCAGCTGACCGTGTCGCACTGTGGTAGGTAGCCCACACTTTGCGCACCAGCTTGGCTTTTAGCGAGCGCTCTCTCTCTCTCTCTCCGCTCGGCTGGCCGGCTTCAGTCAATCCGTGCATGAGAGAACAAGAAGGCATGCATAAAACATGAAGCTTTAGCTCGTCGTTCCCGTCCCGCTCCGGTACGGAGGCCTTATCCGTGTGGCGTTGGCG
This sequence comes from Hippocampus abdominalis, assembly GCA_018466805.1. Lineage (NCBI taxonomy): Eukaryota > Metazoa > Chordata > Actinopteri > Syngnathiformes > Syngnathidae > Hippocampus > Hippocampus abdominalis. The sequence goes on along the minus strand of CM031705.1, from coordinate 17,004,566 downwards.
TGCTCGTCCATTTCCTCCCGTGATTAAAATCATGGGCAAGAGATACATGTAATAACCTCTGGTTACCCAAGGTTATCATCATATGCAGTGAATCCCCCGCATATTCGCTGTTCGACATTTGCCAATTATACCACGTGTATTTCTCAGACTTGTATTTTTCTTTTTCTTAATTCGCACAAGAGGCTTCAAGCTTCCAGTTGACGATTACTGTCAAACTAAATATTAAACTAAGAGAATTGCGTGCTGTGTATTTAAAACAACCTCACAGCTCCCAACTGCCTATGGAGTGTCCGCTAGCGTAATGCTAACGAATAGCATCGAGAGTTGCATTGTGTTAGACTTTTGTATTTTTTAAAAATTGTAACAAATTGCTTCAAGCGCCCACTTGACGTTTACTGTCAAACTAAATATTAAACGAAAAGAACTGCATGTTACGTATTTAAAACAACCTCACAGCTCCCAACTGCCGTTGGAATCTCCGCTAGCTTAACGCTAACGAATAGCATCGATAATTGCATTGTTCGACTTTTGTATTTTTTTTTTAATTCTAACTCGTTGCTTCAAGCGCCCACTTGGCGTTTACTGTCAAACTAAACATTAAACGAAGAGAACTGCATGTTAAGTATTTAAAACAACCTCACAGCTCACAACTGCCTTTGGAATCTCCGCTAGCTTAATGCTAACGAATGGTATCGATAATTGCATTGTTTGGGGGAGTATCAGCACGTATAGACGAGGACTTGTCCTCGCGATACAATACACATGCTCAAGCGTACGTTAGCTCTGTTAATTGCTATGCTAACTGGTCAAGAACAAACTTGGCTATATGAGAAAGAAAACAAAACCTCTCTCGATTTTTTTTTTCCTGGTATGAGTAACGGGATTACATTGGTTTGAGTGACAACCCCCATTACAGGTGAAAACAGTGAAATAATATGGAAAATAGAACAGGGTACTACTATTTAAAATGTCTGTGATAAAACGGAATGATTTCATATCACTGCCATCATACTTGAGAATCAGAAAACGCCCTTCAATTCTGAAATGACCCATGCAGGGGTGGCGAGGACAGCTCCTTCGTCAGTTTCTAGGTGATGCGAGGTGACGACTTTCGTTGGTGCCCTGCGGGAGGTTCTCGTGCTGATTCTCTTTGGTGTCAGAGTTTGTACGGAGAGAGCACTCCGAAAACCTTGGAGAGCGGCGTGCGGAACAAGAAATTAATGGCTGAAGAACGTTGCCTCCGGCTTCGCGATGATGATAGACGTTCCGGGTCAACGAGACCCGGACTCCGGTGATGCGCTCCCTTGGCAGCAGGCGGCGTGACTCACGCGGCGCCCACGCTGCTTTTATCGCCAGATTTATAAACAGACTTTCCGGACAGGACGGACAGCCATTTGAACGTCAGTTCCGATTACGTCGTCTGCCGCGCTGCTTGCTAATGTTGATGAAGATTACAAACGACGGATGGTGGCAACACGCTCCCCGGGATGGAATTAGCGTTCCGACTCCCTGCTGCCTCCTCACAGCCCCCCCACCCCCACCCCCACCCCCCCGCTTCCTCAAGCTGAGGGCCGTTTATCCCACCATTATTGGCAGAGACAATGGTTAATCTTTTTCAGACTGTGAAGTGGAAGAACAGGAGAAAGGGGAGGAGCGTGCCCGTAATCTCGTCATAGAACGCGCTCGGTCCAATCGACATACTCCCTCATCGTCGACCTGCTGTCAAGGGGAGATACAGCTGGAAATACATGCCTGAGTGGA